>JAYJMB010087867.1:0-20488 GCA_036873735.1 Pouteria campechiana
TTTTGAAAGGAAGAATTCTCTTGGAACTTGGAGGAGGAGCTTAAGGAATCTTCAAGAGGCAGGTGCCTCACTTGACATAGTGGCGTTTGGCCACTGGTAATCTCTCTAGTGCCTGAAGGCACTCTGCCATGGCCCCACCATGGTACATACGTGGGTCCCACCTATGCTATGGTAATGGTGGGTCCCATATGGCTAATGGACAACAGGATAATAATAAATTAGACATTCTAAACACATTAAAATCTATTCTTACGCTATAAATTAGAAAACTAATGATATTGTCTTAAATTAACTCAAATATGTTATTAGCACTAATCACTATCATTAGTGTTAATCATGATTAGGCTTAATTAACTGAAAGTGTACTTGGGCTTAATTCATGTAATCTGGATCTTCGATCTCTCACAGTATAAACAGCAGAGATCGCCCGCTTGTAATTTTCCATGGGATATTGGAAAACACCACTCACTAACTCATTCAAAAGCCTGAGTCTAGGACCGAGTCGCTGAGTCGTGACTCACCGAGTTAAACTTTAGCAACCACCACTCACTAATTCATTCAAAAGCCTAAGTTTAGGACCGAGTCACTGAGTCATAACTCACTGAGTCAAACCTTAGCATATACCATTCATCAAAGCAGCCAAACCGAGTCAACCTATCCCACTCTTCCTAAGCTTCTCAT
The DNA here is from genome assembly GCA_036873735.1 of Pouteria campechiana. Lineage (NCBI taxonomy): Eukaryota > Viridiplantae > Streptophyta > Magnoliopsida > Ericales > Sapotaceae > Pouteria > Pouteria campechiana. The sequence goes on from JAYJMB010087867.1 coordinate 682, forward strand.
GGGTAATTGAGAGAGCTGAGCTAAGCCCAGTTAACTTGGCCCACTCTTCCTAAGCTTCTCATGGGCAATGATAGAAGGCTTAATCAAACCTAGGTTACTGTTTTCTTATGATCTCTTTCAGGTCTAAACGTAATAAAGATCACCCGGTCCTGAGTCCTTTCGGGATATGCCAATTGGGTCATAAAACACCTACTATTTTTATGGTTTCTTACAGTCTAAACAATAGAAATCACCCAGTCTTGATTCCCTGGGACAAACCAATCGGATCAAAATGCCCATTTTCTAAGTTGACCTAGTGTCTAGCAACCTAGTCTAGAACTGTGTCATCCCATCTGCCCATTGATTTGAGGCGATTTCCTAAATATCAAGTCATCGCAATGTGCTTGGTGATCCCAAAGACAACACACATCTATTTTGAGAGAGAGTGTGTATTTTTATTTTTGGATTTCTAAGATGCATTGTACTTTTCTTTTTAATCAAGGGTTTTCTCCATTGTGGAGATGTAATTAGAGCCACTTGCGGTCTGGGATGTGAACACATAATTTTTTTGATGTACACGACAAGTGTAATTAATTGAGGAAAATCAATAATAATGGAATTTATTTGATTCATTCCAAATATGACCAATCTCACGATGTTGTTCCATTTACCTATTTCTTCCTCATTTTTATCATCATTACACAATGTTATTCATTAAAATCCATATCATCCCTTTTGCAATTAGCCTTTATTTTTCATAAATTACTAAGTTCAACTACCTCTCTTATGATTTTCTCATTTAATTTTGGATGATAGAGTCTACATTTTGGCTGTTTTTTGCATAGCCTTAATCCAACATATAACATTTAAAGTTCATCTATGCAAGTTGGCTCCACATGAGAAGTAAACACATAAAGGCCATAAATATGAAATTGAAAAGCATGACAAAGTTTGAGTTAGAATTACAATACCTTTAATTACATTTCCTCCTCAGCTTTCAATTTCCTTGAATAACATTTCTCTTTCACCCTGATTGGTATTCTCACTAGTGCCTTTTTCATGTCATTCTTTATCTCAAAGTAAGGCAGTAGGTATGAATAGGCTCCATCTTTTTCATTCTTAGAACATCTTGTCTTTTTCTTTTATTTTCTCTCTTCCCCTTTCTTAACTTTATTTTTCGGTGAGTGAAGGCACATTTTCATCTTCTTTCCCCTAACTACAATATGTAACTTCAAAACTTAGAATTTCATCTCTTGCTTTTTCTTATTCCTTCTATCTCATCACTAATTCATGGGTCAACAAAGATCCAATAAGTTCATTGATTGTCATAATGTTGATATCATTTACTTCCTCTATGATAGTGACCTTGAGCATCCATTCTTTTGGCAAAGCTTTAAGGGTCTTTGATGGTTCAAATTATAATACCTCGCAAGTGCATTGGTGTATAGCAGTACAGTGTGTATGAGCAAGGGTTGATCCCATAGAGAATGGTCAACTGATTTAATATAATTGAGTTACTAAATAAAACTAACTTTGAAAAGATGAATTATTATTTTGAACTCATAAGAATAATAAACCAAGAAGATAATCAGAAATCTAGAGCTATAAAATGATATAGGATAGATTGCAAGTGATAAAGGTCTAAGGTTCAGATTTCACCACTTAATGACTCCTCTTACTATTTGGATATTGGATTCAATGCTTACTTGGGTTCGTTCTTTCTATGATATTAGTTTATTACTGTTTGGTGTACAAGTTTAAATCAAGCACTTTCACTTATTCCAATTACCTATGGTGTGTAGCATAATTAAGGTGAAAACTTATTACGATCAAGAATATGAACTAAGTAGAATGATTGTATGTTAGCTGTGTGCCTTAACCTTCTACGTTTCTCATTTAAGGAAGCGCATGATTGTATGTTAAGTGTACGCCTTAACCATGCATAGACAATCAATAAGATTTATGAAACTAGTGATCAAACAATCACACAAATCAAAAGATTGAAATAAGACCCATGAATAAAAATATAGACTTGCATTAAATAATCAATAATCTAAATGACAAGGTTTATTAAAAAGGGCTACATCTTCACCCAATAAAGAAGGAATTAGTTTATGAAGAAAATAAAAAAATTCCCTTCATGATGATCATCATACTACAATTAGCCTTATTGAATCACCTTTACTCTCCTTGAATCCTCCTTCGTTGCTCCCTAAAATCTCCTAAGAGTAGCCTCCAAGAAACCCTAGAAAACTCCTCTCAAAAAGCCCTCAAGAATTCTAAAAAGGATCTTTAAATACTCCTAAAAATAGGGCTAAAAAATTTAGTAATTCCACAACATTAAAAAAATATAAAATCTGTGGTTTGATCAGCCACTGGCGCTGGCAGTGCCACCACGTTGTCCATTCTGCTCCTTTGCATCTTCAGCTCTGCTCCCTTGCTGTTGTATTTGCCTTCTTTTATTGCTTTGCTGGTCCATATTTTCTTGTTTTCTTTCCTTTTTTTCACTCTTCCACTAACCTAAATGTACAATAAAAAATATGTGAAATTGATATAAAACTAATCAAAGATTGCATGGAATTAAGCTTGAAAATACAAAATATAAGTAAATAAAATTCACTTATCAAATACCCCCAAACTTAAACACTTGCTTGTCCTCAAGCAAAATTAGAAACCAAACTAGTGGAAGAATTGGAATAACCTCTCTCTTGAATAATCAAACACATGAGACAAATTATATATGTACACATAATTAAGAATTTAGTCAAAACACTTCCAAGTAATTACATGAAACTCATACTTCATCAATCCTGTCATGAAGTGAAGATTGTGAATGTGTGTGCCATGTCACTCATAAGCTCCATGCATACTTGTCAACTTATAATATGTGAACTAATGATTCTAATGATTTTCATGAAACACATCATAAGCTTGCTTTTCATAATCCCTCTCCACTAATGCAAACAACTCTTATTCACTTGGATCAATAGGTCTTAGCTAAGCTTGTAATGGGGCCTTTGGTTTAGCTAATAAAGAAAGGGAGTAAAGATCAACAAAGTAAGAGATAATAAACTTGCACAAGATTATTCACTATCTTAACTTTTGTTGAGGTTTTCTCTATCTTTCCTTATTTTTGGGATGTATTACTATCAATCCCCAAACTTATTTTCTTTTTAATTCATGGGATATGATCCCCCCCATTCAAAACATATTTCTTTACTTAACTTATTTTTCTTTTGTCCCTTGTTTTCTTTCTCTATCATGACATACTCAATTTTTCATACCCCAAAACTTATCTTCTTTTACTTCATTCATACCTATCAACAACCATAATCATAAAATATGTCACTTAATAGGTAACACATGGTTTTTTGGGTGAAATAGGTTTGGATAATGAGGCTAAACAAGAAAATTTGAATGGTGTTTTTCACATGCTTTGCACATACCGTTCTTTCATCAAGCTCAATGGGGATTATAGTGACATGAATGTATTAGGTTAGCTTGAAAGGCTTAAACTGATCAAAGAATACCTAGATCACTTCCAAGTAAACATATTGTCTAGGATTTCGCCTTGAATGATACTCAAACAAGTTCTAACATGCTTGTTTCAATTAAAATAAGTCAATGAATTCACAATATTGTTAGCTAATTTGCATACACTTTTCATGATTATGACATAATGTCCATGAAAAATTTTCATCAGTCATGAGGAAGAAAGAATTTTGTACAAGAATTAGTAGATCACAAGAAGTGCCTATCTTTCTTACTAAATTATATGCAATGGTAATAAAAAAACTCAGTATGTTAGTAATTAATTAGAGAGAGATATCATAATTAATTTCAACACATTGGCACACAATTGCTTTTGGAGGCAAATCCTGATAGTCATAATATAAATTTCATGAAAACAGACTCAAACTTAAACAAAACATTCTAATAAGACATTTTAAATAAAACACAGAAGCTAAACAAAACAAACAACTACTCTCCCACACTTGAACGAAACACTGTCCTCAATGTGAAAATAAAACATTAGAATCGAGGCCTTCCCTGAATTGTTTTAGATCAATCATCAGAATAGGAATCTGACTCTTCATCATCAGCTTGTGGTGGGAATGGTTGAAAAACTGGAGGAGTGGGAAAGACAACTGAGCTTGCATCTTGGAAAACGTTGTAGTCCTGGAACATAGACTTGTGGAAAGCAGATTACTCTATCATTTTGCTAGCACTCCCATAAACAACTCACAAAGCAATAACCATGGAAATTCAATAAGTCAAAAGCCAAGCACTTCACTAAACATAAGGAATTCATTTGCACTTCACCCAACATGCCATATTCAGAAGTGTAAAACCAAGCACATGCATATGCATAATGAGCTTAACATGAACCTCCAAAAATCATACTCTAAATACCTTCAAAACATGATCAAATTTACTTCACAATCCCACATACTTCACACCACTCTGAGCATATACACCCACACACATCATGGCACAAATTTCACCTTGAATATAAACACAACCTTCTCTCAAGCAATTGATCACTTCATATGCAACATGGAAACCCACCTTTTCATCATGAAAACCCATATCCATATTTTGGAAATAACGAGATAAGATTAAGAAGAATACATTGAAGTAAAAGGGATTGGATTTCACCTTGGTTTCTTTAAGCCTCAAGTGTCTTTGAGAACCCAATTTGAGAAGATGGCTTGGAGAAGAAGAAGTAGATGAGAGTTTAGGGAATGAGAGAGAAGGATGAAGATTGATGTGTTTGGGAGGTTTATGGAGTAAATTGGTGGTGGAATGGGAGGGATTTGATGTGGGGAAGAAGGGGTTGGAGTGTGGAGAAGAAAGGGGGAAAGAGGGGTATTGGGTTTGGAGAGTGGGGAGGTGAGTGGCTAGGCACAACTGGGAGGGGGGAGTAAGTTGGGTTTCAGGCGCCGGTGGTGCCACTCGCTGCCCATTTTGAAAATGTTTTTTTTTTTTCACTCACCTTGGCATTGGTAGTGCCACCTCACTGCCTGCTTTAGCTTCTTCTCTATTCTAGCACCTTGTGATAATTCTTGGCTTCGAAGCTTCATGTGCTTTGCCCCCTTCAAGAATTTGTTGAATCACTTTGATTTGCTCCATAACTCCATCACTTACATTATGTGATCCTTGCTTTAAATCCTCACTAGTTTTTCTTCTAATTCACTTGCTTCAAATCTTCAATCTGTCAGTAACATAGAAGAGCAAATTATTCATTACAAAAATTGAAAATATAGCTAAAGCAAACTACCCTAATGCTACCCTATAAACTAATTCAAGAATTCATTCTTCCTAATAACTCAAATTAACTGAAAGAAAAAGAAAAAAATCAAAAGCTTGGGTTATCTCCTAAGAAGCATTGTATTTAACGTATAAGAGAGATGACTTCCCTTTTCATGGATTTTCAAGATTATATACTTCTTTTAATGGCAATTGCAAGCCATTTCTGAGATATTGCTTCACTCGGTGCCCATTAACTTTGAAAGTGCTACCGTCTTTCAAATTCTTTAGCTCGACTACTCCATGTGGAAACAATTGATTGATTAAGAACAGATCAACCTAGCGAGATTGCAGTTTTCTTGAAACAAACATAAATGTGAGTCATAAAGTAAAACTTTCATTCCAAGCTCAATGTACCATTTGTGAATGAATTCATCATGATGTTTCTTCGTCTATTCCTTGTAAATCTTTACACTCTTGTATGCTTCATTCTTTAGCTCTTCCAATTCATTGAGCTACAATTTCCTCTTCTCTCTTGCTTTTGCAAACCAAAATTTAGAGTTTTGATTACCCAATATGCTTTGTGCTCCAACTCAATTGGTAAGTGGTAGGCTTTCCCAAAAATAAGTTTATAAGGACTCATTCCGATTGGGGTTTTGAAGGCAGTTCTGTAAGCCCACAGTGTATCATTTAACTTCATCGCCCAATCCTTTTTGTAGTGTTTACTATCTTTTCCAAAATTGCCTTAATTTACCAATTGTTAATCTCAACTTGCCTAGACATTTGCGGATGATAAGGAGTTGCAACTTAGTGTGTAATATTGTACTTTCTAAGCAGAGTTGCAAAAACCTTATTACAGAAGTGAGTTCCCCTATCACTAATGATGACCCTAGGAGTGCCAAACCTGGAAAAGATCCTGTCTTTCAAAAATCTTTGCACCACATTAGCATCATTAATCTTAATCGCAATCACCTAAACCCACTTAGAAACATAATCCACAATGAGAAAAATGTACAGGTTACCATTCGATGGGGGAAATGTTCCCATAAAATCAATCCCCCACACATCAAATAATTCAACCACTAAATTACATGTTAGTGGCATCTCATCTCGCTTTTTGATATTCCCTGTTCGCTAACACCTGTCACACATTACACAGAAGGCATGAGCATCCTTAAAGATAGTTAGCTAATAGAAACTAGACTGAAAAATCTTTAAAGTAGTTTTCTTCCCTCCAAAATGCCCTCCACAGCTCAATGTATGGCAATGTCTCAGTATCCTTTGTTGCTCCTCTTCTAGCACACAACATTTGATAATTTGGTCTATACATAGTTTGAAAAGGACTGGATCTTTCCAAAAATAACACCTTGCCATAGACATTAACTTCTTCCGTCCTTGCGAATTCAACTTAGGATAAAAATTCTTTTAACTAAGTAATTCATAATATCAGCATACCAAGGTTCACTTCCCTCTATAGAAAATAATTATTTGTTAGGAAAGATCTCATTGATGGCAATGTTCTTCTTGCCTCTCTCTTGCTCAAAATTGGTCCCTTGTACCAACTTGGATAAGTGATCTACTATAACATTCTCACAGCCTTTCTTGTCCTTGATTGTCAGGTCAAACTCTTGCAGCGATAAGATCCACCGGATCAACCTGGGCTTTGCTTCCTTCTTTGTAAGCAAATATCTCAATGCAGTATGATCAAAATAAACAATTACCTTTGAACCAATCAAGTAAGAACAAAATTTTTCCAAAGCAAACATAATTGCAAGTAATTCTTTTTCATTGGTAGAATAGTTCAGTTGTACTTCATTTAGAGTTATACTTGCATAATGAATCATGTAAGGTAATTTATCTACTCTATCCTAGAACAACACCGATAGCAAAATCCAATGCAACAAGACATTCCTCATCAAAATAAAAGGTTACATCCTTAGCCAACAGGTTATAGAGCGGTCTAGAAATTTTTGAGAAATCCTTTATAAATTGTCTTTAAAAGCCTGCATGGCCAAGAAAGCTTTTAACTCCCTTAACTAAATTTAGGGGAGGTGGCTTGGCAATTAATTCAATTTTTACCTTGTCCACTTCAATACCTTTACTAGAAATAATGTGGCCTAGCACAGTTCCCTATTTGACTAAGAAATGACACTTCTCCCAACTCAATATCAGATTCATCTCAATGCATCTTTTAAGTACCAATCTCAAGTTATTAAGGTAGTCATCAAATGAATCTCCAAAAATAGAGAAATCATCCATGAACACCTCAATGAACCTTTCAATCATGTCAAAAAAGATGGAAATCATACACCTTTGAAAGGTTGCAGGGGAATTGCACAAATTGAAAGGCATCCTCCGATAGGCAAACGTTCTAAATGGGCAAGTGAAAGTAGTCTTTTCTTGGTCTTCTGAGGTAATGGGAACCTAATTGTAACCTAAAAAACCATCTAGAAAATAATAGTAAGCATGACCTGCTAATATTTCAGGCATTTGATCAATGAAAGAGAGAGGAAAATGGTCCTTTCTTGTAGCTGCATTGAGCTTCCTCTAATCAATGCACATTCACCACCCTGTAGTCATTCTCATGGGCATCGGTTCATCATTGTCATTTTTGACAACGGTGAGACCAGATTCCTTTGGTACAACATGTACTGGACTTACTCATTTGTTAGAGATTTGGTAGATAATTTCTGCATCCTTTATAACCTCAGCTCTAACAGCCACCTTCATGTGTGGGTTCAATCTCCTCTGTGCATCTCTAAAAGGCTTTGTATCCTCATTCAAAAGTATTTTATGCATGCACACAATGGGGCTAATCCCCTTGATAGCTACCAAGGTCCAACCTATAGCCCCTTGTGCTCTATCAACATAGTCAATAACCTACATTCCTCATCCATAGACAAGTTAGAATCAATTATAACTGGACAAGTATTGTTTTCACTAAGAAATACATATTTCAAACTCTTAGGCAATTACTTCAAATCTAATGGTGGTGGTGTAGCCATTACATGTTCCACTTATGGGCTAGTTTGTTTAAGCTCTTCTTGGGAGATTTCCTTAACTTCCACTTGCTTTGCACTGTCAAGTGTTTCCTTCAATTGCATTGTTTCTTCATCTTCCACCAATCCATCCACAGTGAGCATCAATTCCAATTTTTCATTTGCTTACTATTGCACAAAAGTAGATAGAACAAGTGAGTCTAAATCATCAACTTCAAAACAGCCACTAGGATCATAAGGCAATAAAAGGGAACTGTAAACAGAAAATTCCATTGTCTCATTTAAGACATTCATTTTCAACTTTCCATTTTGTACATTAATAATTGTCTTAGTTGTAACCATGAATGGGCATCCTAGAAAAATGAGTACTTCTCTCTCTGGAATAATTTGCCTTTCCATGTCAAGCACCACAAAATCAGTTGGGATAATCAATTTATTTATCTGCACAAGAATATCTTCTACAATCCTCTAGGATATTTCACTGATCTGTTTACAAGTTGAAGAGACATTGTAGTGGGTTTCAATTCTCCCAAACCAAGTTGCAAACAAACAAAATAAGGTATCAATCTTATGCTTACTCCTAGATCTAGCATTGCTTTTGCCTTATTTGTTCCTCCAATAGTAATTGAGATATTGAAACTACCTGGATCCTTTAGTTTTGGGGGCAGATTTGTTTGCAACATTATAGTAGTTGCTTCTGAAATAATTACTTTCTCCTTAGGCTTATACTTATTCTTCCTTGCACTTAGTTCCTTAATGAATTTAACATAAGCAAGCATATTTTTGATCATGTCAAGTAAAGGCAAGTTTACATTCACTTTAGAAAGAATATCATAAATGTCAGAAAATGACTTATCAAATTTGCTCTGCTTTAACCTTCCTGGAAAAGGAACTAGAGGATTATAAGGTGGGGGTGCTTTGTAGTTGACTGGTGGGTCAACTATTGGAAACACTACCTTCCTTGAATGCACATCTTCCTTTGCCTTTGTCTTTCCCTTGTTAGTTCCTGCAGACACCATTGAATCATCAGTTTCTTTGCAAACTTTATTATCAATTACCTTTTCACTTCTCAGTGTAGTGATCGATTTTACTTTCTTGGGCTGGCTTGGCAACTTCCCAGGTGTGTGGCCTTGCACAACTTTTACAATTTGCCTCAACTGAGTCTTTATCATCTTCATGGATGCCTCTACATTCTAGAATCTTACTTCAATATTTTGGAACCTCATTTCTTAATTCTAGAACTGAGTATGGGTTGCCTGGATAAAACTTTACAATGTTTCTTCAAGAGTAGGTTTCTTTGATTGAAAACACATTCTAAATTGAATATGATTCAGATCATTGTTCCATGGAAAATTGGGATGAATTCTCCAACCAAGATATGGATTATCAAGGGATATTTGGTTGTAGAAACTCATTGTATTGGCTTGTCCTAAAGACTCTACAAAACTCTGCTTAGAAAGACAAGCATTGTATGAATGACCAGAAATTTCACAAATAGAACATACCTTAGCAGGAATTGGCTATTTTTGGTTTATCACCATGGAGCACAACATTTTCATCTGCTTGGCAAGCTCAGATATCTACATAGAAAGCTCAGTGTTAGAATTCAATTCATAAATTCCTCTAAACTTACCTCAACGCTCAACTGTTGTGAGTTTGCACCAAGCATCTCATACATATTTTCCATATATTATCTCATCTATTCTTCTTCCTTGAAATCACAACTCAACAAAAAGAAAGAAAATCAAACAACTAAAAATCCTAAACACATATACAACCCTGAAACAAAAAAGTTGTAACTAAACTTAATTAAATTAATTTGGAACCATTCTTCGGCAACGGTGCTAAAAACTTGATGATTTAAATTATAATACCTAGCAAGTGCATGAGTGTATAGTAGTATAGTGTGCATGAGCAAGGGTCAATCCTATAGAGAATGGTCAACTGATTTAATTAAATTGAGTTACTAACTAAAATTGACTTTGAAAAGATAGATTGTTAGTTTGAACTAATAAAAATAATAAACTAAGAAAATAATCAGAAATCTAGAGCTATAAAATGATATAGGATAGATTACAAGTGGCAATGGTCTAGGGTTTAGATTTCACCACTTAATGATTCCTCTTGTTATTTGGATATTAGATTCAATGCTTGCTTAGGTTTATTCTTTCTATGATATGATTATTATTGTTTGGTGTGCGAGTTTAAATCAAGCTCTTTCACTGGTTCTAATTACCTATGGTTTGTAGCATAATTGAGATGAAAACCCATTACAATCAATAACTATGAACCAAGTAGAATGGTTGTGAGTTTAGGTGTGCGCCTTAACCTTCTACTTTTCTCATTCAAGGAAGCTTATGGTTGTGCGTTATGTGTGTGCCTTAAGCATGCATAGACAATCAGTAAGATTTATGAAATTGGTGATCAAGCAATCACATAAATCAAAAGATTGAAATAAAACCCATGAATAAAAACACAGACTTGCATTAAATAATCAATAATCCAAATAGTAAGGTTCATCAAAAAGGGCTAAATCTTCACCCTAGAAAAAAAGAATTAATTCAAGAAAAAAATAAAAGAAACTCCCTTCATGATGATCATCATACTGCAATCAGTCTTCTTGAATCACCTATACTCTCCTTGAATCCTCCTTCATTGCTCCCAAAAATCTCCTAAGAGTAGCCTCCAAGAAACCCTAGAAAACTCTTCAAAAGCCCTCAAGAATTCTAAAAAGGATCCTTAAATACTACTAAAAATTGGGCTAAAAAACATAGCAATTCTGCAATATTAAAAAAATATAAATCTATAGTTTGATCAACCGCTAGCGCTAGCAACGCCACCATGTTGTCATTCTACTCCTTTGCATCTTCAGCTCTACTCCCTTGCTACTATGTTTGCCTTCCTTCATTACTTTACTGTTCCATATTTGCTTGCTTTCTCTCCTTTTCTCCACTCTTCCACTAACCTAAACATATAATAAAAAATATGTGAAATTGAAATAAAACTAATCAAAGATTGCATGGAATTAAGCTTGAGAATATAAAATATAAGTAAATGAAATTCACTCATGAGTCTTCATCACCAACTTAGCTTCATTGTATTATTTTCCAAAACTTTTCAAATTACTAGTAATTTTAAAAAATGTAGAAAACATATCAAAAGCACTCTCACACATTTATATCTCAAAGTTCTCAAGTCCTTGAATAAGCATATTTGCTTTGGTTCCCTTAACTTAAGAGTTTCTTCATGAATGGCTTCAAAATTTTCTCATATTTCCTTCATAGTCTCATAAGAAGACTCATAATAATATTGAGAAGGATACAAGGCACACAAAAATATATTTATCACTTTAGCATATATCTTAACTAATTATTTTTCTTTCTGGGTCAATGAGTCAATGTTCCCAATCAATAGGTCCACTCCCATTTCAATGGTTTTTCACATTTCTACATCTTGGGAGAGAATAAAGGTTTTCATCATCAATTTCCATTGATTATAATTATTCATATCAAACAAAGGAGATTTGAGCAGGGATTGACCTTCCAGAAACGTGTCATTTGAATCTTCTTGAAGTAATATAATCAAGGCCCGCTCTAATACCACTTGTCAGGTCCCAATAGGTATGGTAAGTACCCAAAAGGGGGTGAATTGGGCATTTTAAAAACTAAAACTCAAATCAATTAAGGAAACTAATCTAATTTACTCTTATACTATGAGAATAAGAAACATAAACACAAGCATACAACAAAGCACATGAAGATTTTTGTAGTGGTTTGGGCCATCCCTTGGCAACTACTCCACTCTATAAGATTTTCCACCATTGGGTTCCACTATCTACTTGAAAAACACACAAAAGCACTACAGTGCATTACTATCTCGTAAATTATAGCTCTAGGAGGCATATACAATATGATTCACCAACCATCTTCTAGATTCCAACTCTAGGGGGCATAAACAAATATAATAACAAGAATGAGGAGAATCTCTCTTACTCAATAAAATATGGCATCCAAACCCTTTCACAATACTCAATGAAAAGTCAGAAATTGATGTTTCTTATTAGGAAAATCTAAAATAGACACAAATACAATCTTAAATTAAATAAAATAAAAAGAAAAATCAGATTTGAGATTGTGTAGAGCTACTCTTGAGATGTTGAGAAAGTTGGGCACTTGTTTTGGACTTTATAGAAGATAAGAAAGTAAAAATTTGATTCCTCCTTACAAAAATGAGTTTTCTCTTTTCCTTTTATAATCTTCTTTTGAAATATAGTTGTTGAAGAAAGATGAACACTTTTTGACCATTGGATGTGGTAGGTGAGCTTTTCTAGTGTTTCCAACATCTCTTTTAAAAAGACTGACCATGAATTCCATTGAAGTATCAGTTGAATGCCTATCAATCGATACATCATTGGAAGAATTTGTCAAGTTGGTTATTCATTGATAATTGTCAGATGAAGTTTGAAGTTGAAACATTCTTTCTATCTTCATCAATCGAATGGTATAGCTGGATGTTTAGCCTAAAGGTATAATGCTTGAATTTCTTAATGAACTATGTTGTCTTTTTTTGAAGTGCTTTTGAAGTGCTTACATTTCCATTTCAACCTATCTTTGTGAATGCATTTTTTCACAAGTAGACCATTAATAACTAAAAAAATTCATAAATAAGATTTTTATCATCGAAATCAACCTTAGAATTCATAGTTTCTTCATAGATACTTCTTCATCAAGATTGCTATGTAAAAGGGCAATTTTCACATCATTTTGAGGAAGAGGGCAGCTACCTAAAATTGCCAAAGTGAGAATTGTATAAATAGTAATAAGCTTGATAAATAAGCTAAACATTTTAGCATAATCAATGCTTTCTTGTTGATTGAAGCATTTTACAACTAAGAAGTGTTGAACTAAATAGTGTATATGACAAACAACCAAGTTTGATGATGAGCAATAACATATAAGTGAACATGCATGGTACTAACAATTGTGTTCCTAAGCATTATAGAAATAGATATGAATATATAGGAAAATAACTCAAATGGAGTGGAAAATGTACACAGTGAATGCATCAGCATGCACAACCCACTGACTGGAAGAAAACAAGTGTGGTCAGAAAGAATGACATTGAAACTTTGAAAAGAAGCCATCAAGTGAATCTGTAGCCATGAAGTTCAAGCCTCAATGAATGATTCAGAAAATCATCTATAGATAAAGTCAGTTCCAGATAGCATCTGCTTTAGGAAGATTTAGACAAATCTTGCCATATATAAGTTAGAAAAACTGCTTATAATCAACATTTGTCTATAACAAATAGACAAGTTCAGTTTGTAGAAGCAAAGACAAAACAGAGCTGAAATCAGACAAATGAAAAAGCTAAAATGGAGTCAAATTACTCAAACATCTATCTTTCATATAAAGCTCATCTGAAAACTAAAGAGGCCAAGGAACTTGTCTATAATCCCTATAGAAAATATAGAAGATAAAGTAGAAGCGGTACAGTAGCAGAAAAACAACTTTGTTTGTCATCTTCATCTACAAAATTTTCCACTTACGAGAGTCAAACCATAAGACAACCACTAAAGAAACAAGTCATTTATGCCTCAATGAGTCATCTATTACTTCTAACAAACAACCCATCATATGAATGAGCAAAAGGAAGATTCATCTACACACCACAAGGTTCGTTATCACTTACTATAGATAAATCAATAGACAAACTATTTGGAAGACTTTGTATGTGTCCTACAAATTTGTCTGCTGATTTCAATAGATAAACAACAGACAAAGTCATTTTGTCTATCAGGGAAGGAGCCTTGTTTACCAAGAAGAATCGTCTACTACTTATAATAGACAAAACCACTTCGGCTGATGAAAAGAAAACTTTGTTTGGTGAAATTCACTTCATCTGTTGTTAAGAAGCTTTGTCCACGCTAGAAGGATCATTTGCTACTTGCAATAAACAAAGCTACCTTGCTTGATGAAAGAAATTATTTGCTAAGAGAACATTGTCTAAAGAGTAATAATAAAGAAGAACTTCGTCTACTAAGAGAACATCGTCTGAAGAGTAATAAAGAAGAACGTCATTTGTACCTCTACAATTCATCTGTTACTTACAACAGACAAACTAGAAGATGAAGTAAAATGCTGCAACAGTATCCGATAGAATTGCAAAGATGAAGTTGTCTATTATGGATCTACTCAGAGCCACTTTGTCTATTATTTACAAAAGATAAAATTTAAGACATGAGTAGATAGAGTCCTCAGATAAAATATGACATATTATGAAGAGTAGAAGCCACCTATACCATACATTGCGGATTGCACTCTTTGATCAAAATCTCATTCGAAGTAGATTTTATTAAAGTAAATTGGACAAATCGAGCTTAGTTGAATATGAAAAGAAATTCAAAGGAAAGCAGTCTATACTCTTATAAAGATTGTAATGTTCAGAGGCTGCGTCCCTTCAGTATTAATGGGCGTCTTTCCAAAATAGTGAAAGAGTCAGTTAAGTTGAAAAGTCTTTAGCTGGTATTTGCTAAAACTGGAAAAGCATTTTCTTCAAGAACGACCTTGCAGGCTTTCCAGCTACAAATTAGGTTTCTCAAGAAGATAACTTTTCAATGGGAGAAATCAGAATGGTCTTCAACATTTAAAAGAAAGCCAACTACCTACAACAGGAAAAAATTTTTGAAGCAATATAAAGGTAGTGAAGAAGGTTGAGGAAGCTGAGAGAAAAACAAGAACAAAGCCTAAATGAGTAACATCTCTTTCAATTAGATTAATCTTCCTCCTAGATAATCAATCTCCATTACACTGATAGACAATGAGCCTAAAAGTTTTATCTTAATCATACCCCTAGAGTATTGATATCTAATAAGCTTCAACAAGATATCATTTTATATATGAGCCTAAACTTTGTATAAATCAACCTAGCAAAAGAGGCAATGTAATCTGGAAAATAGGTGCTGTTAATAAGCTATGTGAGTTGGTGGTGAGCTAAAGAAAACCACATTGTATGAGTCATTGGTAACCTTTGGAAAATCAACAAGTTTGCTGATGATCTTTTAAATCAGTGAGTTTCCTAGTGAGCTTGTGAAACTAGAAGAGTGTTAGGAATACTATGATTATGCCCCTTGGAGCTGGAATTCAGAAGAGTGTTGGGAACACTGTTGATGCCCCCTGGAGCTTGAACCCAAAAGAGTATTGGGAGCACTTTGTATTTCCATTATATGGGATATAGTGGAACCCAAGGCACAATGAGTTTATACCCTTGGAAGAGTGGATGTAGGGACCGGATTCCCAAACCACTATAAAAACTGTATTGTTTGTATGTGTGTTTATGTATTTGTTTTTATTTTTCATTACCTCCTTAGGCATAATATTATCACTCATATCATCATACACACAAGATAACTTGTTTGATATAAGAATGACTAAGAGAAGTTGAATTTGGAAGTGAAGTAGTCATGATGATCAAATAAATAGATATAAAAATTACATATGTACTGCACCACTACTTCTCCTTAGCTCATTGAGTTTTATTTGGCCATAATTTTTATATGCTCAATTCACCCCTCCCCTCTTGAGCAATCATTTACATAGGTCCAATAAGTAGTATCAAAACAGGCTTCGCAAGTTAATTTTAACTACCAGAAGTTAACTTGTGAAGAGATTCCCATGGGCAAATCATTCCACAATATTCCTGATCAAAAATAAGTTATAAACACACTTTTATTCATCTGCCATAGATTCTAAAAATTTAAAATTCCTATCTTCCACTAAGAATGATAGAACATTGATACATAGCTTTGCTTAAGATATATTAGAAATTATATGTGACAAAGCTAACAAGATCCAGAAGACATCTAGCAATTGATTCTATGCAGGAGCTACAAAAACAAAAGCAGTGAGAAGAAATGCCTCAAGAAATCCAAAGGAGCAAAAGACAATCAAGTAAGCATCTCATAGTATATTAATAGTTCAAGAAAATGAGGTGACTTTATAATTTAAATTCTAAGATCTTTAAGAAATCTATATTTGCTTTGAATGTTACTTGATTGATAGCATATTATCTTGAATGCCATACACAATAAGCTATTTATTGAAAGTATATTATTGTTTATACATGTTTCATTGATTCACTTGTGCATATCATATAAAGATATTAATCACTCAAATCTTTATTCTCTAATCATAAGTGAATCATTATCGTACATATCTTGGATCAAAAATAAATTGAAAAACCCCATCATCTCATATCTGCCAGCAGATTAAGTCATCACTTTGTCTGTAGGATTATCCGAAGCCACTTAATTCATCTGAAGCTCTCAAGGAAGTACTAGATAAATCTTCTATTTAACCTCATATCAGACGCAACCATCCCACTCACTGTAAGCGATAGAGTCCTTCCTTAGAAAAAGGTGATTCAAATTCCCACTGTTTCCCTCTCCACTCCTCGTCCTCTTGGCTCTATTTTCCTCTACTCATCTTGGTGCCAAAACCCCCCAAGCTCTTCCACATCAAAACCCTAAAATCTCAAGTAATGAAAATGGTAGATGCAAGAGCTACAAAGACAACTCCAGCATCCACATCTGGAAGAAAAAGAAGCAGAAAGGAGTCAAAGTAACTGCATGCATTAGAAAGAAGTGAAGTACGAAGAAATTGATTTTTAGAGGTAACTTTCCAAAATAATGAACAAAGTTATGAAGATTACATGAATAAATTTGTCAATAGAAAAGTAGTAAAGGGTAGACCCATTGATTTCAAAACTTTGGAGAAGATGAAGTTGGAAGTATATGATTGGATAAGCTTTTAGGGTTGGAAAGATCATATGAGTCACAGGGACTAAAGCTATTCCAAATGGTGAAAAATACTTCTTTGCAGTTATGACCTAAGCTTAAGAAATCATGGATTGGAAACAAGGAGATAGATCTCTCCCTGAAAACATTAAAGAATGTTTGAATCTTCCCTTGGTTGAAAGACAAACATTTCAATGGCCAACATCCAGAAGAGAATTGTTCTCATAGCTGACAAGAACACTTATTGGCGAGAATGTAAAGAATCTAAATCCCAAGGATCTAGATGTAAACCTAAGGCTTGCTCACCTTATCCCAAATAAAAACATTCATCCCAAGGTTTGAAGTAGGGATAATGTTTCTGAGAAAGATGCAAAAATTCTTTAGGCATTGAAGTATAAGAAGAGGTTGAATCTTACCAAACTAATGTCTGATCATCTCTTTCAAGTCAATTCTTCATTGATGCTCCCTTTACCTTATGGAATGGCAATGGCTCAAATATTGAGAAAGGCAGAGATGGATTTATCATATGAAGTTCTTGAAGCATTCAAATTCTTAGATATGGACGAAGTAACATTGAAGAGGATGAGAATAATCATACCATCAAGTGACATAGTCACTGAGAAAGCCAGAGGAGCAAGACAAACAGAATGGATTTGGAAAGAAGAAGAAGAGGATGAGGAGGAAGAAGCAAGAAGTGAAGAACATGAGCAAACAAATAGAGTACAAAGGGTGAGAAGAGAAGAAGAAGAAGAAGAAGAAGACGAAGAAAGCCTAGAATTTGTCAAGGAGGGAAGAGAGGAAACTCCTTTAATAGCTGCAGCAGAAGAAACAATAACACTAGAAAGAGTGTTGGTCCCAGTAGGATAGGCTAGAACCCAAGAGGGGGTGAATTGGGTTTTATAAAATTTACTTTTTTAACCCCTGTTTGATCAAATCCCTCTCTTTCTTTTATGTTGGTATGCTAATTAAAATGAAGCAATGGATAAAATAGGTAAGAATATAAAGGAAAGATCAAGCATAGATAGCACATGCAACTTATAGTGGTTCGGGCCCTCTCTTGGCACCTACTCCACTCTCTGAATTAGCCTTACTTGCTACACTCAGGTTCCACTAATCTTTTATGGTATCACTCTTGGTTTTCTTAAGCTAACCAAGAACTCATACACTAGTTTTACCAAGCTCACTAGAAACTCACTATCTTGGTTTTTACGAGCTTACCAATAACTCTAATAATGTTGGTTTTCACAAGCTTACCAACAACTTTAACAATGTTGGTTTTCACAAACTCACCAACCTTTAACCCTGGTTTTTAACCTAACTAATAACTTCTACAAACAAAATAAATAAAATAATAATTTATACTTTTTGACCTATTTCTTGTTGAACTCTAAGAAAGATCTTAGATGTAGTTCTTCTTGGTGTAAAAGCTCTTCCCTTATGTTGTTGAGAGATTGGCCTTGAAGGAGATTGGAGAATGAAAGCTCTTTTGGAATATGGAATTGGTAGATATTGATCTTAGGATTTGCAAGATGATTTCTCTCTTTTTGTTGTTTGTATTTTCTCTTTTTCTGCTCTCTATCTTGCTATTCAGACGTCCCTAAAGTGCTCCTTAAATAGATCTTCAAAACTTGAATGTTGGATAAGGAACTTAAAATTTTTGATTCTTGCAATGTTTGAATTTTTGACCACTAGGCATCGTCAGGAAAAATGGCAGGTGCCTGGGCCACACGGCTGTGTGCTAGGCAATATGCCAGGCAGTTGGGCCAAGCAGCTGTGGTTAATTCTCTAGCTTTTCTTTCAAGTGTACCATGCTGCCTCCTAGTAGGCGGTATGGCAGGCAGCTGCCATACTAGTTATGCTCCCAGGCAGTAGGCAAAAGTGGTTGGGGACTTTGCCAGGCAGTTTGCCTTCTAGTGCTTCATTTCTTAATTCATCCGACTATCCATTGCCAGGCGTTATGCCAAGCGGTTGCTCCAAGTGGTTGGCATTCTCCAATTGTGTTTTTACATTCTGCTATTTTTTGAAACTTTGACATCTCTTATTTTAAATCAAAATGCATTTGTCACATGTAGTGTATATGATATATGAATAGGATTTTTTATTCATACTTAGTAAGGGATATGTGTATTAATTATATTTTTATTTATTTGTTTATACACCCATGATTTCATTAAATCTCATGTATATACTATGTCAAAGTATACTAAAATAGTTGTTCAATTATGAATATCCAAAAAATGAGTTTCCATAAGTTGTAGATCATGGATAGCCAAAATGAATTTGTGCTTTGAGAAAGATAAGTTCACTTAAACATGTTGTTGTTATTTTATCTACAAATAATGTTTTCATATTTTTCTGTTTATGAAGACATGCTTAACTAATTATAAACATGTTTCCTTGAAGTTTATCAAACATTCTATAATTATCCATTCATGATATACATACATTGTGAAGCATAAATATTTGATTTAATCTGTATGTTTTATATAAAATTCATTCGATTATGATTTCTTTCTTTTTTAAGTTAATACTTCAATGTAGAACATGTATATATATTCATAAAAGATCCAACATATGATAATAAGATGATTGCATCATGGATTATATGATTATTTTTCTTTGTTTATTAAGTAATCATAGATATGCAAAAGATTCTTAGAAGAAAAACAAATATGAATGTACTTTAAATCATTCTAGTAGATGTCAGACCCTGGAAAATTTTACAAATGTAACTTTTTGTTATTGTAAAGTTTTGCTAATTTTGCCGGGTCGATAGGTTGTATAA
>JAYJMB010087868.1:0-12062 GCA_036873735.1 Pouteria campechiana
GGAACCCAATCTCCAATGTGGTCTGTCTGCTCTGTTAAGTGGAACGCATAGACTCGTCTCATTGCTATGAGGGCCCGGAGGCGCGCGAGACTATGGTGGCTATGAGGGCCCGGAGGCGCGCGAGACTATCTGGTGGCAACATCCTTCCTCTCTGTCTGCATTCTCTACGGGCAAACCTAGAGAATTGATCCGTTGCACAGATCGGGAAGAAACAGGCAGAGAGAGAGAGAGAGAGAGAGAGAGAGAGAGAGAGAGAGAGAGAGAGAGAGAATGGGACGGAGAGGAAATCCAGTTCCAGCATGCTGCAAGAAGTACGGAGTCCCCCTGTATTGTGCTTCCTGGGTGCCGCTTCATCAAATCCACCACCACCTGCAGCAGCGGACTCCGCAAAAGGAAAAAGATGACAGCAGCAGCAGCCGCAGCGACAGAGAGGAGCAATCGCAGCAAATCTACTACTTAGTTTTAGGAGGTGGGGGAGGAGAAGGGCGGAGCGGCATCCCTAATGCTCTTCTCCTCACCCAATTCGACTTCGCCTCCGCATCTCTCCCTGAACAACCCGTAGGCCTTTCCCTTCATTTCCTCTCTTTCTTATTCGTTGCCCATCCACCTTAATTTCATTTTATCTTTCTTGAATCATTACATCCCTCTGCATTTTGCCTCCAGCTTGCATTCGCTCTGTTGATCCAACATCAATGGCTAATTCATCGATTTTGAACCATCTATATGGTTCATTCTTCTGTTTGATTGTGTCTTCTCATCTCAAATGACCGCATGTTTTTCTTTTTCAGGTTGACAAGTTTAGAACTGGGGGTGACGTACCCTACAGGATGGCTGTTCACCCACGAGGTGAAGGCCTTGTGTGCTCTTTTCCCAACACTTGCAGGTCTCTCTCTCTCTCAGGCACAAACTCTTTGAAAACGAATGTTGCAATATGCCCATCCTCTCATATCAATATGATTTAGTTCTTTTCTCCCGAGTAGCCATAACTTGTTCATGTGGAAGCTCCATGAATGATGAGTCTACCAACCTTAATTTCAGATCAGGTTCTCCTCAATGATGAATGACCATATCTCGAATTGTTTCCTATGCACCATGGCTGCATTCATGCTGTCAACCCAGCCTCTTCCTTCCATGCAACTAAAGTTTCCCAATCTCCAGATTTAGTGGATGCTTCTAGCCCTATCTTGCTAAAAGTGAGACTAAGGTCTTTGGCCATGGTAAATATGCAACCCACCTGACAAAATGGGTTAGGCTTTCTATCCACATGCCTCACAAGCATGCAACATTCCAAGTCTTAACATTGCCTGAAATGGAAATAGCACTGCAGCATAAAATTAAGTTAATTTCCATGAAAAATTAAATTCCATTTATGTTGTAGCAGCAGTATATTCGATATCCAAAGGCCATGAAACACATTAAAAAAAAAAATAATAAATTTGGATTCTTTTTTACATGGCATCCTAACTGGCCCTGCCTCTAGGCTGTGACACGCAGATGCTGCAGAATTTCTAATGTTGTGGTTTCATGTAGATGGTTTGAATGGGGTACCCCAGAGAACATGGAGGATCAGAAGATTGCTCTAAAATCATCTGAGAAAGTGTTGAAAGAATTGGAAAATGTTGGGCTGCAATTAGCTTTGGCATTTAATTCTGAAGGTTCTATGCTAGCTTCTGGTGGTGAGGTAGTAGTGAACCTTTTTGCATGTTCTTCTTCAATTTTCATTTTTATTTCGTCTTACTTATATCCCCACTTGGGAACCTCTGCATGCAGACGTGCACTGGTTCGGTTATACTTATTTGTCTATGAACATATGGAATAATCAAACTAGGGGAAAATATTGTTTTTCCCTTTTGCACTTGTGGCTTTTGCGCTCACTTCATGTGGTGACAATGGCAGCAGCAGCAGCAGCATCGAAGCTTTATCCCAACTGATTAACAGGCAGTTGCATGAATCCTGTCATGCTGTTCTGCTTTTTCCACTGTTCGAACATTTGTTAATTTAATGTGGCAATATCAACTTAAGGAAAACATCATGAACAATAAAAGTAAAACCAAATATCTAAGAAATTTATTTTCAGCAGATTGGGCCGACAGATTCTTTTCACTGCAAATGATTATTTGCTGCAAGTCACTAACACAAATGGAAGTAGATTCTTGGGGTGTACCAAATCCTCATCTTTAACCATTTACCTATTTTTTTGTTGGAAACAAAAAATGTCCCAGCACAGTTCATAGTCAACTGGTTTTGAGGCAGATGACTAAGCTCATTATACCAACTTTTAGGATACAGAGGTGGGCTTTTTTTAGCCTTTAGGGACAGCTTTCATTTCATTTATTTTGACTCGATCATTATTTAATGTTACTTACAAGTGTATCTGGATATCTGTGATAGCATGTGTACTAATTTGTAGATCTTGAGTTGTGTGAATGATAGTTTGAAATCAATTGAGCTGTTTCCTTGCTAGTTTTAAATCAAATGCTCCTTATCAGTATATAAGTTTTAAAATTGCAAAACTGTTGTACAGGGAATATGCTACTGAGAGTAGCTCATGACAAAAGATATATTGACCCGATATGAATCAATATCTCAGTATGTCCTGTAGTGCAATTTTACTTATCTAGTGCTGCAGTGGGAATCTTCTGAGGATGAATATATTGGAATTTTAGAACTTTAAGGGCCGTCACATTCTTATCGTAATCATTTGGCTGTTGAAATTCATGCATTGCTTTTGAACATTGACAAAGGCATATAAACTGTGAGCATGCTGTTCTTTCTAACAAGGTCAATTATTTTAGGAAGTTTGCTTGTCAGTCTCAGATTCAAGCTTGTAAAAAGCGGGCTACCTCTGTATGCATGCAAATTGATCTCATTTTTATTTCTACTCAGAATGCATAGATGAAATGAAATGAGGTGAATCTTCAGGGTGATATGACTCTTCAGCTGTGATATATGTAGGATGGGCATTTGAGAGTGTTCAAGTGGCCATGTATGGAAGTTCTTCTGGATCAGCCTGATGCTCATGCATCTGTGAAAGATTTGGATTTCAGGTATGTGGAAAATTTTTTATTTATCGACTCTATGCTATAACCAGCTAGCACAAAAAATTAGAATTTGCAGCTAGCTGAGTCTTCTGGAGAATTGTACAGAGCCAGAGTCTTATGCATATAATTTTCTAGATCTTTATATTCATAATATTTGTTACATTGGACAGCTTAATTGTTTATCTGACTTCGCAGACTTTGTTGTGCAGTTCTGATGGAAAGTTTCTAGCATGCTTGAGAAGCAGTGGTCCTTGCCGGGTTTGGGATTTAACATCATTGAAAGTAGTTGCCAATTTACCAAGACAAAATGTGAGCAACTTGTTTTCCTTTAGTCTCGTAATTTTTACTTTTATTATAGCTTAGCTCAGCTCAACTCCAATACCTTATTGTTGAGAGACGCACTTTCATTAAGCTTTATATTAAATGTTTTTCTTAGTTAGGGCTGGTTTCTATAGTGTGAAATAAAAGTTTCCCTTGTGCAATGATTTCAACAATAAAAAAAATTTATGTTAGTCATAAAGTGAATAAAGACATAATAGATACGTGTTTTGGTAGGAAATATAAAGCTAATGACAGAAAATATAGGTAAATGATATAGAATTTTTTTTTAGGGTAGATCAATATTGCATTAAATAAAAGGGAGGGGAGGAAACTTTCCTCCACCCTGGTGTGACCAGACACTTTTTTCTTTCTTTTTTTTCTATTTTTTTCTCGTTTTTCTTTTCTTTTTTTCTTTTCTCTCTTTTTGAAATTCTAGTTCTTCATAGGTTTTGAGCCTAAATTAGATACATTTTTTCAACTTCAGGGTGAGGTGTTTGGATTCTGTCGTTTTTCCTTACCTGGTGATGATAATCAAATCTTATATGTGACTGCAATGCAAGGTGAATTCCTGAGTTGGATAGCTGATTCTGCTTAAATGTTATTGCTTCATTCTTGCTTATTTGAAATTGTTTCACAGCTCAGCAAGGAGGTATTGTCTCATGGAACACTACGTCATGGAATAGAGTTGGATCAAGGAGGATAGTCCGTGACCAAATTTCTGCCTTCAATGTTTCGTTTGATGGAAAGCTTCTTGCAATGTAAGTGCTTCATTCTGTTGTTTATAAAGAAAATCCAGGTTCCTTCTTTCTTCATTTCTTTTATGAAGTTTCTTATTTACAAGGAAGCAGAAAAAGAGGCACATAGTAGAGGATGTTGTAGCATCCTTAAGAATAGAAAAGGAGATAGGTGTTCTAAGAGCCCAAGAACAATTTAAAGGCATTTCATCCAGACTTGTCTTTAACTAGCCTATTACCCATTTTCAAGGATATCACCTGCAGCGAGGAAGCCTCATCCGAAAGGAGGCAGCTATCACACATGAGCCAGATCTCTTACTTCTATGCAATATAAGTTTAATTAAAAGTGTCTCTATATGCATTAGAAAATATAGCTATCAGTTGTGCTATTTCCATGTGAACATTCCCTGCACTTCAATCTAGACTTTAGCCTGATGACAATGCAAGGCAGTTTGGAAGTGTAAAATACTATATTCATTTGCTTGTCACATAGTCATTTTGCTCTACTTCACATCATTGATCTATTAAGTGAGTTTGGGTGAATGCCAAAATGATAGTTCAGACTGTGGGCCCAATTTCATGGAGCAGAGCATCAATTACCTCTGCTTGGCAAGGGGGTACATTGAACAGTCTGGTGGACAAATGCCATGCGAAGTTGGAGTTGAAAGTAATGGCCTTTCATTTTTATCCTTTTACCATTGCTCAGGATGGTTAGTGAATGGGTCTGCTAATATTTCCTAAAGCTCTAGAAATCACCCCTTATTACTGAATAAACTTAGTTTTGTATGAAGTGCATAATATATCATGGAGAATACTTGCCAATGTGGATTCTTGTTTATGGTATGGTCTCATTTGCTTTTTCATTTTTCATTAAATTTCAACAACGTTTTATAGCTTCAATAACTGACTTGCTAATCTTCATGTGTAATTGGTCTGCAGTGGAACAATTGAAGGAGATGTTGTTGTAACAAAATCCAATATGCAAATCCAGACAACAGTTAAAAAAGCACATCTTGGACTTGTTACCACATTGGTTTTCTCCCATGATTCCAGGTTCCCATCTCTCACCCTTATATTTGTCACAGTTGCTGATTCATTCACTTGAGATGCAATAATATATTTGCCATAGCAAATCTTAAGTTGAATGTGATGTGACCAGTCGGACACTGAATTTTTCGTGGCTTCCCATTTGTGACAGTTTTTTATTATTTATTGATCGAAGAACTAATTAATATAAAAGGTGGTTAGAAACTGACTACCATGTTGATCTGAATTATCCTTCACAAATATGATAAAATGATGAGAGAGTTTTGCTAGTGAATCCTTCACTAAAGCAAACATTTCTACCCCTTTTCTACATCCTTACATTAGTCAATAGAGCTTCTAGAGCAAGTTGGGAATCAAATTACATAATTATCTTTTATAACAGGAAAGGTACTATCTCTGAGAACACATGGGAGATTGAAAATCCTAGTCTGAGATGGTATTCCAGTTCATTGCCAGTTTGATTCTTTTCCGACATTCATCCTCCCGATGGTGGTTGTGGGGGCTCAGAGTGAAATGTAGGAAGAGGCAAGAATGAAATTTGAATCCAAAGGTTCAAACTTCAAAGTGTATCTGTCAGTTTCTAAAATCCCTCACTTGCGGTTGCTTAGTTTGTCTTCTGCCTACAATATTAACTCTTCTACCTACAATATTGAATATCTGTTTCATGGGTATCTAGAGATTATTTGAACACTGGACACATGATGGATGGACCTGACTCAAATTTCTGAGGGACATCCTGCCCATTCTTCCTGTCAATGAGAAACTATGCCATTTTAGCATACACCTTGAGACATTTTCCTGTAGGTCATTGCAAGTTGCCTACATTATACCAGTGGGCCATCCACTTGGTGGCATACTAGGCCAAATGTACCATGGACATGTTTGCCCATATACGCCAGAGATTGCATGGATGGAAAAGAGCAAAACACTTGCTTAGGGTGATGAGTCGTGAGCAACTTCTGTAGGTAACTGTTAACAATTGCACTAACAAACCATTCATATCTGGTAATAGGATGTTCAGATCCAGTAACGACCAGTTATCCTGTTCATATTTTTAACAAGGTTCCCTACTGTCTAGCATATAAACATTCTTTGTTTATCAATGCAGGGCGGTGGTGTCCACATCCTTTGACTCAAGTGCTAGGGTCACAATCATTGAAGACAAGAAAAAGAATGGTATTTATTGGGAACTTTGGCTCCATATATTCATGTCAATGTTTGAAAAATTCTATGTTGTATTGTTCTAATCTGCTTATGTCTCTGTAGGGTTGAGCACGTGGGCCATCATCTTGATTATTTTATTTGCAATTATCGCATACTTGGTGAAGGAAAAAGGAGTTTTTTAACTATATTTTCCCTGTGAGCGGTTCTTCTGACTGGTCATTGTGGCAAAAGAAACCCTGTTTGGGACATATGGAAAACAGAGAGTTGCAAGATAAAAAGACGTGGTATTAAACCAGATGAGACGATGAAATTGTGGTGTGTGCAAGAATGTTAAAGTAACTATGTTGCCGCAGTTACATTCATTTTAGGTCCGTATTGGAAGAGCTGTGACCTGATTTGGAGCCTAGCCTGTGGGTGAGAAAAGGCGATTCGGATCTTATTTAACTCATCCAGGCATTGTGCTACACTTGGAAGTTGAAACTTAATCATCCCCCAACAATGAATGTCCTATTGCTGCTGATGTCATTCTCTTATACATGGACATCTATTCTCCTATTCTTTTTCTCCCGTTTCTAGTGAAATTCCCTCTATACATATAATCCCCAGAACAAATTTTCAGATACTGAAATGGCAGCGTTTTGAAATGCTAGATGAACCTTTTTTCTTTTTTGATTGGTTTCTTTTTAATTTGGGCACATCAGATTGCCTGGCAAGCTCAATGACCGGCCCCAGGCAAGCTGTATGCATGATAAACCGCTCAGCACTCCAAGGTAGGCCATCCTGATGGATGACACGGACGTATGCACGTTTTGGGTGGCAGGCATAACAAAATGCTGTTAAGAGTCAGAACGTGACGCCCAAAGGCAATAACACCCAATCTTTTCTGAAGAGCAACTGCAATCTATTCCTTTTATCGCTCCGCACTGGGACTGTCAGGGCTACTGATGCAAGCTGTGGATTTTGCACGAGCATGCTTGTTTTCTTTTCTTAATGAGTATTGTTCCTCATCCACCGTTCTGCCAAAAGCTGCAGGCTACTAGTCGGTTAAAAGTGGCCTGTGGCGCAAGAGCATGTGATTAAAAGTCGTTCCACAAAACACAATGCTATCATTCATCAGATATGTTGATTCATAATCTCCAGTTCCAAGCCAATGATTTCTTTTTCAATTACCAAAATCAAACACGTTGAAGAACTATATTCTCCAATCCAATGGATAGATACTGTTCTTTGATCCATGGATGTTTGTTTGTTGGTGCATTAGATTTTCTCTCTTTCTACCATCTAGGAGATGTTAGTAGATTTCCACCAATCGATGAATCAGACGCATGAGAAATGGAAGTCACAAAAAAGTTTGCAGTTAAATTTGATTCGCATATTACCAGACATTTTTTTAAGCAATCTTTACTTTGAAAGGGCAATCTACCACGCTTTGCCAGAAGATCAATATCCTGAAGGATTTATAGGACTCAAGAAAGTATTTCATGAGACTGTACAATATTGCATCACAATGCCACAGCATGCTGGGCTTGAGAGAGGAGAGCGTACCCTCCTATAATGCTGCTTACAACATTATTAAAAAAAATCTAGACCCAATAATAAATTATGCGCTATTTTTGCAGCATTACTTCTGCTTCAAACAAACAAGTTGCCATTTGACTCAAAAGTGCATCCAAACAAAGTCTACAACAAAAAATTACACCCACACTTCCAAGGAATTTATTTAAGTAGACAAATACATACCAAGATTTATGTCCACAAGCTCCCAGCTTCAGCCCCTGCTCGACTTTAAACACCAATTGGCAGAATAGACCTATTAGCTCTTTTTGTGTTTACAATTTTGATCCCAGATTACATCAATAGCTAGCATTATCTGTGGCCAAACATCATAGACAATCTAATGTTTGGAGTAATGAAAATTCAAGACCTGCGAAAATAGAGTTGATCCTACTTGGACACCACTAGAAAGGTCAATCAGAGATTTCTTGACGCCAATGAAGACTATCCCCGCTCCATTTGCTTGGACGCATCAGTCTTCTCCTCTCTAATAAGATTCCCGGTTCCCTGATGCCCCAGAGCAATCCCAGACACCATTGGTGGCCGCATGAATTGAACGCGGGAAGGCCCAGAAGCAAGCAGCCCACGATGATGAAATGGCCATGGATTTTGAGAATCATTAGAAGATGATTGAGTGGTAGATTGAGGTGCATTCATGCTACTCTTTGGGTCTCTTTCAAATCTCTGCTTGGAATCAGAAGTCTCAGAAAGAATGTCATTTATGTTAGTGCCTCGAACAGGCTTCTGAAGTTTTTCTCCTTCTGGTCCCAAGGCAGCATTCTGGTGCAGGGGTTGTTTGTAGACCCCTCTAATTGATGAGACCTTGTGTTCCACATCCATAATTTCATGTGGCACAAACAGCGGACCATGACAGTTACTACTAGTGTTCACCTCCTCTTTACCCCTTGTTAGAGATTCCACGTCCGAAACTTCCACTTCCTTCCATGGTTTACTTTCATCTAGCTGTTTATCTTTCCCTAGTTGAATGGCTGAAGCAGAAATGTCAGCCGCATCAACTCTGGGATTGGATGAACGGCCAGAAGAGATCGTCGTCATGGGGAAGGCCTTCTCCGGTGGAACAGCTGGAGTGTAGTTGGGTGGGAGCAGATCATCCCAGTTCTCTAAAAGCTCCTTGTAGACTTTACGAAGAGTAACTTCAGTGAGGCCGGTTACTTTACATATCTCTGCCTGAGTTTTGCGTTTGTCTTCTAATTGGCAAGCAAGGTATATGGCAGCAGCAGAGATGCTTATGGGGTTCCTACGCGTGCAGAAGCATTTGTTTACTACAACTTCTCCTATGTGGGCAGCAAGTTCCTGAGAAGATTAAAGAAAAAAAGGTCGTGCATTTTCAGTTGAAGAGGAAATCTCAATAGTTCTTTCTGACTGCTAAAATGCTTATAAGTCATTGTTCCAGTGAAAAACACCTGAGCTGACTTGTTGAGTTGGAGGAGAGTGCAGAATCTAGGCATGTGAACCGCTATGGAATTGCTGTTAATGGGTTGGCTCAGTTTCAGGGCCTCACCAAGTATTTTAATGTATTTTCCAATCTCCTTCTGAGGAAGATTGGCCGCAGTAGAGATTTCCTGTTGAGAGAGGAGGTGAGGATGAGTAGCATTGGCAACTAGGAAAGATATTTTCTTAAATAAAATTACAATGAATTAGAATCCATGCAGCAGCTCCTTCAATCACTCACAAGGCATAGTGTTTGAAAGAAGTTGATAGAAAGATGTTAATTTCGGGAAAGCACCTGCAGTGTCCTGGGCTGCTGGGCCTCTCGGATGGCATGGACGAGGGCAGCAGTGGCAAGGGCCTCGACGCTGCGGTTTCTCAAGCAGGTGGTGGAAGAGCAGTCGCGGAAGAGCTGGAAAGCATGATCCGAGATGTCACGGTCAACGCCCAAGATGGAGGCAACATCGACAATCTGGAGGAAGGCACGGAGATTATCGAGGACGACGGGGGCGGAGGCAGAAGACGAGGAGGAGGGATTGGA
Organism: Pouteria campechiana; assembly: GCA_036873735.1. Lineage (NCBI taxonomy): Eukaryota > Viridiplantae > Streptophyta > Magnoliopsida > Ericales > Sapotaceae > Pouteria > Pouteria campechiana. Next base: position 9,852 of record JAYJMB010087868.1, read on the forward strand.
ATGGATGTCGTTGTTGGGGGGATTATTAGGAAGAGGAGGAGAAGAGTCGAGGAGGAGGAGGGAGCGCTCGAGCTCTGCAAGATGGCCGGAGAAAGAGAAAGAGGAGGAGGCGTAGATGGGATTGGGCTCGAGAGACCAGGTGGAGAAGGCGGTGATGAAGCCAGTGGGTTCGAAGGGATCGCCGTCGTCGTCGTTGTCATCATAATCTGGTTGTTGTTGGGAACGTTGAGATTGTGGGGTGAGGAAGAGATCGGGAGTAACGAGGGAGAGGGGTGAGTCATTGGCCCTTATGAAGAAGAGATCGTGGGGTTGGGATTGTATCTCCTCCACCACTCGACCGCATGAGCTGCACTCCCTCGCCCACCTTCCCCACCCCCTCATCCTCACGCACTTCCCCTGCCCCCCACTGCAGCAGTATGGGCACTTCATCTTTCTTCTCCTCTCTCACCTACTGACCCTACGCCGCACACAATCGGGGTTTAAAAATCGTATTGCCTTCAAACCAATTTTGGGCTGAGGATCCTTCCAACTTTACTTTTTTAGCAATTTTCCTGATATTCTGAGATCTCTATAAATATGTTTTCGCATTAAAACTCGACACTAGTACGTAAAAATCTTGACAAACTACTATAACTTGCATGAATAAAGTGAAAAATAATGATTAAGTCACTTTCCATCACAAATATATTAATTGGACCATATATTTACATATCTGTAATTGTACAAATGATAACATTGTTTTAATTAAATTTCAATCACATGTTTAATCATTCGATCGGGGCCGTGTTAGCCCCCCATACTCCAACAAACACTTCATCCGGCCAAACTGAAAATAAAAGAAAAAGAAAAAGGGCACACCCAGGCGGCCAGATGGTCTAGATGATTGAAAGAACCAGAAACATAAAAAAATTTGATGGGATAAAGACTATAAGTTGGTGGGCATTCAGCAGACAAATCGGAATCCACTATTTTCGTGTTATCAAATTGATGAGAAAATCCAAAATCAAATGTATACAACTGACATTGAGACCACTGAAACACAATGGAGTCTCTTTGCCCTTTGATTCAATGTTCCTTTCAAATTTCCTAATTGCAGGAGATGGAAGAAATGGCCTTTTTTTCTTTTTCTTTATTTGTATTCAGTACAAGGTTTCCAGCACCCCATCAACGAGTCCGAAGTCAGCAGCCTGAAAAGGCAAGAAGCCAAGTGAGAGAGATTTGGATTTAACCATGTGTGGCTAATCCATAGTGAAGACAGGTCTGAAACAGATGCATAAAAAATTCCGGTGATAGGTAAACATACCTCAGCCACAGACATGTACCGATCCCTCTCTGTGTATAGTTGCACAGTCTCCAGAGGTTGACCAGTGAATGCAGCATACATTTTGTCAATTTTCTGAATCAAATATCATGGAAGCGTGCAAGAGATATCTAATTATAAAACAGGAACAAGAAGGCTTTCCTCACTCCAAAACATGAGCAAATGAAAATCATCCATGGACTAGGAACTGCTATTAAAACCACACCACCCCATCTCAACAACAAATTGGTTTTCTACCTGGGACCAGACCAGGTATCATGGAAGAGTGTTAGGTCGATCCCTTGGAAGCCAAAATGGCACAAGAGGATTATGGCTGCAGCAAGTTCACTGCAATCAAAGCCATTCTACAAGTTTACCCCCATTAAACTCAACCAAATTGATGATCATCATATGGAATCAGACAAACAAATACTGACTAGAAGATCAACAAAAATGGCACCATCTTTCTTTGTATGGAATTTAATACACATGTGAGTATGATCCCCCTTTCACACATAAAGGGGTAAAGGGTATGGCATCTTGAAAACCATACTCCTTTCTCTTTATAGGCTGCATTTTGAATACAAGGCCATGAATGGCTCAAGCTGAGGCACAACCCTGGGATCAAGCACTTTAGTCCTGCTCAAATGCTTCAGATCTTAAAATCTAAAACCACACACCAAAATCCAGTCCTGAACCCCCAGCAACTGTTGATGTTTGTACATATTAGACTTAGGTAAGATAGGATCTAATTTTCTTGTCCATTATTAAATTAAACAGCCTTCAATAGTTAAGTTTCATCATCATCGTCATCAATTAGATGGCAGTGGTGGTGGTGAAGCTACAGTATTGAAGGCTGCTTAATTTAATAGTGGAGACAAAAACATGGCATCAATATGATGATGATGATG
>JAYJMB010087869.1:0-20484 GCA_036873735.1 Pouteria campechiana
ATGAAATTTATTTTAAATTGTTGTTTCTGAACATTTTCCTACTTACTGAGTTTGCCCGGACTCACGCTGTTTTATTGAAATTTTTTTTAGATAATAGGACAAATGAGAGAGCCCAACAGGGAGTTGGTGCTCAAGCAGGGACAAGTAGAGAACCTAATCCTCGGGTTTGTCATGAATAGTGGGGATGTTATCTTACTTTGAAAAACTTGGAATGTAATTATATTTTGATGGGATGGATATAAATTTTGAGTGAAAAAAAAAATAAACTAAATGATAAATATTAGTTGTTGTTATATGCTATGATATTGAAATGCTTATCAGGTATGCTGCGCAAATGGTTCTTTTTCCTACACATTACTCGATCTTGGGGGAGGTGTTGCCGAAATTTTTATTAAAAATTGTACATCGGCCAGCACATTTATATATCAATATGTAGCAACCATCAGCCAGGGGTGGTGTGGGCCGGCGGGGTGCTACAATGGATTAGCATAAGATGTGTACCATAACCACCTATCCTTTTTATTCAATGGTGCTCATGGTTTTGCATACGGTGTGTGCCTTAACCATGCCAGATAATCAAGGTGATTTGCAATATTGGTGATCAAGTAATATATGAAACCAAATGAAAGCAAATAACTCAATGAATGAAAACAACTAATTTGCATTAAAGAACCAAATAACAAATATATCAAAGAGGGTTACATCTTCACCCTAGAAAGAAAGATTAATGCATAATTAAAAGGAAATAACTCCCTTCACAAAATTCAATACAATGTTTTTCATCTTCTCCCTTTTACAATGAGATTCCACCTTCAATCTTGTGTAATAACCTCTCTAAGAATTTTCTCTACCTCCAGACCTTGCCAAAAGCTCCCAAACACATGCTCTCACTTCACTTATATACCCACCTCCATTAGGGTTAAGCATTTGCATTTGCAAAAGTCAACCAAGATCTAGAAATTCTGGATTGTTATCTCATAGGCTAATGTCGCAACATAGCCTGTCTGTGTCGCGACATTGAATGGGCATATAGGAGTGTGTCACGACATAGGTTCCCTATGTCGCAACATCAATTGTGCACTACAGGAGTATGTCACGACATAGGTTTCCTATGTTGCAATGTTGTGGTTTCTGCCACTTCAGTGTCGCGACATAGGAAACCTATGTCTCGACATTGTGGTTATTGTCTTGCACTACATTTTCTTCATTGTTTAGTGTCACGACACAGCCTATCTGTGTTGCGACACTAACTCTTCTTTTTGTCTTTTTGCCTTCTTTTTGCTCAAATCTTTGTACCTTTATTCTCCTTTGCCTACAAATACATAACAACCAAATGCATCAAATTACTAGAAAAGAATTCAAAAATATACCAAAATAAAGCATAGAAAATGCAACATATAAATGAATAATATTGACTTATAAAACTCCCCCAAACCTACTACTTTGCTCGTCCTAAAGTAAGACTCAATACTAATACAAGCATCGCATAGATTAAGTTCAATGAAAACCTCAAGACAGTTAATATAGCTTGGGAGAAAAATGTTGAAACAACATGTATAGTTGAATTTCCAACCTTCATATCATCCTCTCTCCATTTAATTCCCAGTGTATGAAACAAAATTGATAGTCATTCTAAATTATACCTTAGTACTTAGCTCAAATTTTGCAACTTAAGTAAACACATTCAGCACAACTTCATAAATTCATGAATTATGAGAGATTGCAATAGATATGAGAATACTTTTCTTGTTTTCATTTTGATGGGTTGTATTACTATCATATATATATATATATATATATATATATATTTCTTTGGAAAATGATCCCCCTAGATTTGGGTTGTATTACTATCACACCCCCAAACTTATTTATCTCTTTTTCTTTATGAGAATGCGATCCCCCCATTAAATGATTAATGCTTTTCTTATGTCTACTATTTGCCTTACACAAATATTACATGGAATTTATGAAGTTTGAGCTAAGCTATGCTACTTAGTTGCCACAAATTGTTTCCAAGTATTGTATGAATTCAAAAGAGAATGACTATGTAATCAACTGTGTAGGAAATCATTAGTAAATTAGACATATTCAAGTTAAAAATATAGATATGATTGCATTTGACATTCTCTTCCTAGCCTATGTTTTACCATGATGTTCATCGGTCTCATAAGCCGATCCATGCTTAAAACACAACAAAAACAATTATTAATCATAAAAATATACTAAACACAGAACTAAAACAAAAAATACTCCAAGTTACTAAAACATATTTCACTGACAAATAACACACCTGAGTTAATAAAACCACACATAATTAACATCCAAATACAACAAGATAAAGCTGCGAAGTAGAACACATCACAACCAATCATCACATTCAAGTTTTACAATAACATGCAAAACTCCCCCGAACTCAATATGAAACATTGTCCTCAACATGACAAAAGAACAATGACATGTGAACTTCCCTGAAACTGCCTACTCAGAATCAGCAACATCCTCTGATTTGGTCTCTTCATCGCCTTCACTGTCAACTTCCTCGTCTGTTAGGCTGTCATCATCAGAATCACCCTCCTCCAACTCTTTGGCTAAAGCTGCAACAACCTCAATCTCATCCTCGTCATCAGCTAGTGTATATGGTGGGAAGGTCAATGCTAGAGGAACTGGATCAGGTTCCCTGATTGAGTGGGAACCTCATAAGCAAGTGCGGTATAATAATGCAACAAGTGATCATACTGCATATCATGGCATACAACCATCCGATCAATCTGCTTGGTAAGCTGGGTGAAAAGTTTAGAACTCTCCATCCTAGCCATTGTAGGCGTTGTTTGGGAGCGCTGTTGTGAAGTGCTACCTGGAGCCGTACTTGTACCTGTTGTAATCTTTGACTGTGGACCTTCAAATGTCTTGACAAGATCCGGTGAAATGACAGATTTTGGGTGCAAAATTCCTTCCAAAGCTCCAGTCAGTACTCCCACTTTCAAACATAAAGCATATATAAGGGAAGAGTGACCAAATCCACCTGTAGGGGTTGATATTTTAGCCATGCTCAAGATTGAGGCTTCAATGATCTTCCCTACATCAATAGAATAGCCCTATTGTATAGCATAATTCAACAATGCCTTCTCTCTTGAAATCCCAAACACATGCATAGATGGCATCAATTTAGCAAAGATAAAGTACTACCATACCTTGCCAGGGTTCATTAGCCCCCACCTAGGAAACTCTTAATCTCATCATTGGAGCGATCCACTTCATTCCAGGATATGTAAGAGTATGAAGGATATCATCATAGGCAACCCCTTCCTCTTGCAATTGCTAGCATTCATCCTCTTATATATCAGGCAGTTGATAGAAGGGATTTACGGTCATTCTATCAAAAGGAACCCACTATCCTCTGACCATGGCCTGCATATCTCGATGTTCAAGAGCATTGGCATAAAATTCATGGACCACTAGAACAAAGGCGGGCTACTTGATAAACTCTTCCCACTTCTGAAGTGCAATCAATTTCTGAACTGAATGCATTGGGTTAATAATTCCTCCTTTTGGAATACACTTCTGCCTCACAAGAGAGCTTTGATACCTAACTTTTGTAGCGAAGCTAACAAATGTTGGCTTGATTATTGGCTCTGTAGTCATAGTCTTCCTATTTCTAGAGGGATCGGTAGCCAATGTTTTCTTGCCTTTAGAAGCCATGAATGACAGTATAATGGATAGCAACAAGGACTAGCATAAGAACACAATAAATCACTGAATTCACTAGGCACCAAGGATTAGCACAAGACTGCAATTAGCACAAGACCAAAGCACATCCCACTCCAAGCAAAATCAAAACTGTTCACTACAAATCTCTCCTTGCACAACAAGCAGTTCAAGTCACAACACCCTAATCCTTCCTCAAGAATCAATTCAAGGCACAATGCGCAACATCCATTTACAATGCACTTCAAGGGATTCAAATCACAACAAAGCCCAATTTTCCTCAAAGGATAATCATCTCAATGCACAATGCATGATACACCAAACTGTCTTCCTCTCATACACCCCTCTTAGAGGCAAAGAAAATATGCTCTACCAAATCTACACAGTCTACACAATTAATTCAACAAACACCCCACGTGCACAACTCACCCTTCTTCCTCAAATAGCCAAGCCACTCACAAACCACAACCCACAATCTTGAAGCATGAAGAAGTGATGATTCACTTACCTGGATTGTCGAAATGGCTCACCCTATCGACAGTGGAGATCTTGCTTGAGTGGGAAGAAGCGGAACTTGGCCTTCCCAAGGAATCCATGCACACAAATGATGAAGGAGATGGGTTTCTTGAAGGAGATGTGTGTGAAGAAGAGATGGGAAGGGAGAGGAAGAAGAGGAAGATGGGCTCATGGCTAGGGTTTTGAGGGGAAGGAAGAAAGGAGCCAAATGGAAATGGGTCGTGAAGTGCTTGTGTCATGGCATCAAGGGGTTTTAAGTGGGGAACATGCAAATTGAAGAGGTCTATGTTTGACATGGCTTTGTTGTGTTACGATATTGTATTTGCTACCCTTCTAATGTCACGACACTAAATTTTTGTGTCGCAATATTGATTGATTTATGCGAAGATGCCTTCATCGCGACATGAATTTGCTATATCGCAATATTGTCCTTGCTACCCATTTAATGTCGCAACACTACATTTTTATGTCACAACATTGATCCAAAAACTTGATGTTTAGCCATGTTTGCACTTCTATTCCACTGAATTGACTTTTTATGCTAACAATTTTGCTAGGATTCCCATTTAATGTCTTGTCTCCACCCCTAAAAATACCTATTATTATTAATGAAGTCGTCTACTAAGATACTAATTAAATTATTATATGCTAACTGAATCTACAATAATCAAATCTATCTAATATACAATCAACAACTAGCTTGATGCTATCTCTAAAACTCATGCATATCATTAACTAAGGTATAACTAGAACTTTGAAATGAACTAACTAACTATGAATCAGAATTCAACAAATACAAATAACAACCATCCAAGGATTAATCTAATGCAATAACAATCAAACAAATGCAAATTAAATAACTAAAAATTTTAGAAACTTGGGTTGCCTCCCAAGAAGCCCTTGATTTAAAGTCTCAACCCAACTATTGCCTTCCATCATTGAATTAAAATCTTACTTTTCAATGTTTGGGCTCCTTGAAGCTTGGTAGTGGCTTGGAAAATGATAATGCTCCCAAAACATTGTTGAATGATGCAATATCTTCTGAACTATCTCCTTCAATTGAGTTTATGGTTTCTCTTGAAGACTCCTTCACTCCATCTGCTTCATATATTTTGAAACATTTCTTCTTCCATTGGACTGCTCCTTTCCCTTGAAGACATCAAATTTCACTAGAGGGTTTTGGAATGGCATGAGCTTGTCCTCCTCCATACTTGTAAAAGAAGTGGAAAGCATCATCGGAAAGCATAGCCCATTGCCAACACATGCATACCTTAAGGAATGAGGCAAATGCTTTAGGTCAGATTTTTCTTTGATTGTCTCCCTTATTGAACCTTTATTGAGATTTTCAGTAATTACACTAGCTTTTCCTTGTGGGAAGACATCTACTAGAATTTGCTCATTGCCATCATAAGTTTGCTTAACAACTTCATTCTGCATCAAACACCTAGGAAAAGGGACTCATGGATCATAAGGTAGTAGTGACTTGTAGTTGAGTGGAGGACAAGAAATTGGGAACACAATTGTCTTAGCATTCACCTCCTCATCATCTGCAAAGACATTGGAATCATTAATCACATTGAAACCTTCATCATCCATCACCTTACCACCACTTAACATTGTAATAAAATTATCTTGCTTAGGCTAATTTGAAGGTTTTCTAGGTGTGTGACTCTGTACAATCTCTACAATTTGACCCAACTATGCTTCCATCTTCTTCATGGATGCTTCCATAATATGGAATCTTGAATCAATGATTTGGAATTTAGTTGCATCATTCTAGAGTTGAGTCTGTGTTACTTGAATGAAACTCTGCATGGTTTCTTCAAGACTAGGCTTCTTTGGTTGTGATGGTTGAAAGGATGTTCCAGCTTGGTTCTGATTGCAGTTATTGTTCCAAGAAAAGTTAGGATGGTTTCTCCAACCGGGATTGTATGCATTTGAGTAAGGATCATTCCGTGGTCACTGGTTGTAGAAATTCATTGCATTTGCTTATTCTGCATTGCCTACAAAATGATCATTTGAAGGACAAATGTCAAATGAGTCATTTGAATTCCCACAAATGAACAAACCTCTGTTGGGGCAGGTTGTGGTTGTTTCATGTTCACATCATCGAGCACATCACCTTCATTTGCTTTGCCATCTCTGACATCTATATAAATAGATCTGCATTAGAGTTTACTTCATAAATTCCTCTAGACCTATCTCTCACACTCTTTTGCTAAGAATTGGCTCCAAGCATTTCATACAACTCATATGTTTGTTTCAGAGTCTTCTCTCCCATTGCTCCCCCTGCAACATTATCAACCATGGCTTAGCATGGTTATGTCAAACTATCATAGAAAAACTGGTTAAGCAATTCAAGAGAATATCTATGATGAGGACTTTGAATTAATAATGCTTTAAACCACTCCTATGCTTCATGGAATTCTTCACCATTCATTTGATAGAAAGCTGCAATTTTACTCCATAATTCAGTAGTTTTTGCATGAGAATAAAATTTGCCAATGAATTTGTTGTATGGTTAATGAACTAGGAGTTAACATCATAAACCATGTTTTTGCTGCATCCTTTAAAGTATATGGGAAACATCTCATGTGTAATTAATCCTTAGTGATATCTTGCAATGGAAATGTTTATATTGTTGCATAAAAATCATACGTAAATGTCAATGGATCCTCTGCAGCAATTCCATGAAATGAAGGAAGCATGTTAAAATGAATGTGTTTCAGTTCATAGTTTCTAGCATTATCATTCAACACATTCAACACAATGCATGATGGAGAGATTCCTACAGTGGGACGTACAAACTCTTTCATCAGTTGTTGAGCTTGTTGAGCCACCCGATTCTCACTATTGTCAGCCAAGTGGACAACTTTGTTTTCACTAGAACTCTCTGTCTCAATCTCAACTTTATCACTTCAGTCTTATAATGGAAATATAGCTGGATTCAATTATCTTCTTCCATTCATTCACAGCTCTACAAAAGAAAGAAAGTAAAAATCAAAAACCTTATATACATATAGATACTGAAATACAAAGAATAATTGTAACTAACTTAATTGAATTAATTTGGAACCATTCCCTGGCAATAGTGCCAAAAACTTGATGATTCAAATTACAAATCCTCCTAAGTGCACAAACTTATAGCAGTATGTGTGCAATGCAAGGGTCGATCCCATAGGGAATGTTCAAACCAATTCAATTAGTTTAGTTACTAACTTATCTCTATCTTAAAGGAGTGTGATTTGAGCTAAGCAAGTATAAATGATAAATTACAGAAATGAAATAGCTATGGATAATGTAGGTGAAATCAATAGAGTGTAAGGGCCTAGGGATCCGATTTCACAACTCAATGATACACTTTACTATTGGGACATTGGATTTAATGCATAACTTGGATTCTTTCAATCTAATGTGAGATTATTACTGTTAGGTGTGTGAGTTTAAATCAAGTATTTCCACTCATTCCAATTACTTATGGTGTGTAGTGTAACTAAGGTGAAAACTCATTAAGCTTAAGAACAGATGAATCAAATAAGATGGTTTAGCATAAGGTGTGTACCATAACCACCTATACTTTTCATTCAATGGTTCTCATGGTTTTGCATATGGTGTGTGCCTTAACCATACTAGATAATCAAGGTGATTTGCAATAGTGGTGATCAAGTAATATATCAAACCAAATGAAAGCAAATAACTCAATGAATAAAAATAATCGATTTGCATTAAAGAACCAACATTCCCAAATAACAAATGTATCAGAGAGGGTTACTTCTTCATCCTAGAAAGAAAGATTAAAGTGTAATGAAAAAGGAAATAACTCACTTCACAAAACTCAATACAATGCTTTTCATCTTCTCTCTTTTACAATAAGATTCCACCTTCAATTTTGTATAGTAGCTTCTCCAAGAAGTTTCTATGCCTCCAAACCTTGCCAAAAAGCTCCCAAATAGATGCTCTCACTTCACTTTTATACCTCCCTCCAATAGGGTTAAACATTTTCGAAAGTCAACCAAGATGTAGAAATTCTAGATTGTTGTCTCATAGACTAATGTCACGACATAGCCTATCTGTATCATGACATTAAATGTGCACTGTAGGAGTGTGTTGCGACATAGGCTTCCTTTGTCGTGACATAGGTTTCCTGTATCGCGACATTGAGGTTTCTGCCACTTCAGTGTCATGACATAGGTTTCCTGCGTCACAACATTGTGGTTATTGTCTTGCACTGCATTTTCATCATTGTTCAGTGTTGCGACATAGCCTGTCTGTGCCATGACACTAACTCTTCTTTTTGCCTTTTTAACTTCTTTTTGCTCAAATCTTTGTACCTTTGTTCTCCTTTGCCTGCAAATACATAACAACCATAAATGCATAAAATTACTAGAAAAGAACTCATAAATATACCAAAATAAAGCATAGAAAATGCAACATATAAGTGAATAATATTGACTTATTAATAAACAAAGTATCTATTCAGCTGTCCATAAGACAAAGTTCATTCATTTTTGTCTTTCGTGAGTGATAGATGAATCATTCTTTCTATTTCTTCTAGATGAATTTCCCCATTCAACTTCTTTGTCTATTGCATCGTAGAGGCATAAATGTCTTGTTGCTTTAGAGCATCATCTGTTGGGTTTATATGTTGTAAGTAATAGATGAAGTGTTGCTTTGTAGATGGATTTTCTTCACACCTTCATTTGATGGAATATTTCTCCGCTTTATCTGTTAACACCAGATGATCACTGCCAAATCTTTTGCTTTGCTCCTTGCTTCTTCTGCTTTGTCTGTTGACAACAGATGATCATTGGCTCACTTGAGACAAACGAAGTTTCTGCTCTCCCATATGATTATTGCTTCTCTACTTTGTCTGTTGATGGCAGATGAAGTCTTTTGTTCTGCTGAAAAGGTCTTCACTTCTTCCGCCTTTGTCTATGCTCAAAAGACGACCTTTGGTATAATTGTGGCTTGCTTATAATAGATGAAATCTATTGTATACAAATTATTTTGCATTTGTCAGGTGTAGTTTTTCCATTTTGACAAACAAATGGAAATGGCCAAGTCCTTTTCATTCATGCTTTATCTGTTACAACACTTCATCTTTTGCTTCTTTACTTGCTCAAGCCTAGTCACCATGGAATATGTTTTCTGTGCTCATTTTTTTTAAGGCTTGCAACTTAATTTTGCATGCAAAAAACTTGACAACAACCATTAGTACATAATCTCTAATCAAGTTTTATTTGTCATTGAGACCATTCATCCATGTCAACAGATTTTGCTTTAGACAATACAAAATACCAAACAACTCCAACTATGAAAGTTTCTAATAAAGCATTCTCTCCCTTTTCAGACATGCTTATTCTAAATGGTATGAAGCCAAGGGAATACTTCAATAGTCATAATTTCAAACATTCCCTCACATTCAATGCTCGCCACAAACCTCAACAGGAAGATTTGAAAGTGAGTATAAGAAGACTAAACAAGGACATTCTAGAGGTTAGATAGAACATTCAAAGAGCATTTACTAAGAGTAAAAGTTTCTTTCAAAAAGCTTTCAACTCCTTTGCACAAAATGCCAATTTGCATTCAAAGCTTATTTCCTCTATGACATTCTATGGATTCTAAAACTTTTATTTCATTTTTCTTATATTTATTTCTACATTCAATTCATTGTAGAAATCAACTTGTGCAAGAGGCATTTTCTTAGACAATCTTCATTTGTTATTTGGGATAACAAGGAGCTTGCTGATTGTAAGTTTGATCATAGTAAGTGAGAGAGACTTGTTGGGTGATCTATATAAGTTTGTTGATGAGCTTGGAAACCAATGGTTGTAAAGTTTGTTGGTGAGTTTGTAAAACAATAGGTGTTTAGTGGAACTTGAGTACACCAAGAGAGGCTAACTCAAAGAGTAGAATAGGTGTCATGTTTGGGCCAAACCACTATTAAAAATTCTGTGTTTTGTGCTATGTGATTTGTGCTCCATTTATCCTTAGCACTTTGATTTTAAGGTCAATTCATTGGCCCCCCTCTTGAGCTATCATTTTGAATGGGACAAACAATTGGTATCAGAGAAGGCTTCAACAGTTATTCTTGATTATCGCACATTTTAACTATTTGAAGTTATCCCTATGGCCAACACATTCCACAACATCATTATTGAAAGACGATCAACTTTCAGACCCCCATATTTTGATGGTGCTAATTATGGGTATTGGATGATGAGCATGCAGAATTTTTTGATAGCCTCTGATTACAAGTTATGAAAAATTATCAAAGATGGAAATGTTATCCTCAACTTGAAAAATAAGTACACGATAGAGGATATTGTATTAGTAGAAAGAGATGCCAAGGCAAAGAACTGCCTTTACATTATCGTTGTTCAAGTTTGAAAAAACATCCTCATGCGACTTTGTGAGAGAATTTGGGGCAAACTACAAGTCGCACATGAACATACCAACTAGGTCAAAGAGATGAGAGTTAATATTCTTGTCTAGGAATATGAAGCCTTTCACATGCAAGATATAGAGATAATCTCAAAGATGTTTGGAAGGTTTCAGAAATTCACCAATAGGTTAAAGGGTCTTGGAGAAAAATACAAAGAGCCTAAATTGGTGAAGAATATATTGAGATCCCTTCCAAAGCACTGGATGCCTAAAGTCACAACCATCTAGGAAGCTAAGGATTTGGATAAAATAAAAGTTGAAAAGCTCATGGGTTTGCTTATGACCCATGATGTAGTGATGAAGCAAAAGGCCCCTGAAGAGCCAAAGGGAAAGAAGACCATCGCTCTAAGAGCAGAATCAAATCATGAATCTAAAGTGAAGCTTCCACAAGTAGAACTAAAGATGATAATGACATTGTAATGCTGAGTCAAAGATTCAAAGCCATGCTCAAGAAGAAGATTGGAAGCAATTTCAGAAATTTCAGAAGTAAAGACAAGAAGAAAGAAGTTCCCCCTACTACAACTGTGGCAAGCCTGGACACATGAAGTTTAACTACACAGAGCTTGATAAGGAGCAAGGGGAACAATAAAAGAAAGATAATTCTTACAAGGACGAGGAATAATAGCAATAACAGCATGGGAAGTATTAGAAAGCATGTTACAAAAAAGTGCTTGTGATAGTGAGAATGAACATGAAGCTTAATTCAATAGGCTGTCACCAACAAAAGGAGATCAAGAAGACTATCATACTAGAATCAGCATCATGGACATCCATGAAGATAAAGTAACTTTTGAACTTGAATCTCATAATTTTCTACATGAATTAGAAAGTCTGTATGTTGATTTCAAGGATTTAAAAGCCAAATATAAGGAGACAAAGAAGGAGTTATTTAAAATGAACCATGAATGGTCCATATTGAAAGATGAAAACACTTTACTCAAGAGTAAACTATCTATCATCAGTGAACTTGAGTAAGTGAAGGCTGAGAATAATATCCTAAGAAAGGCCTTGGCCTCCACCTTATTGAGAATGAAAACTAAGAAGAAAAGTAAACAACAATAAAAGAAACAAAATTATAATTTTGGAAGAAAACTTAGGCCCAAGTAGACCATGGTTTTGGTTCCTAAAGCTACAACAGAAATAGTAAATGTTATTAGTCTTCTAATGTCAAATTAGTGGCACCCAAGAGACAATGGGTACCAAAATTTGCTACCACTAACCCCCCTAGACCCATTGTCAAATGGGTACCAAATATTAGAAACTAACCTTATCATTGTAGGTATGTCTGAGAGCCACAAGAAGCAGCATGTGATGATAGTGGTTGCTTGAGACACGTGATATGAGAGGAGTTGTTCACTAAGCTAAAAGAGAAAAATGGTGGAACAACAATGTTATTAGTAAGGTAGAGTGGTTGGGATTGGTAAGATCGGCCAACCACATTCTACTATTATTTCTAATATTTTGCTAGTTGAGGGATTAAAGCAGAACCTTCTAAGTATTAGCTAATTTTGTGACAATAGATACAAGGTTATGTTTGAATCTCATATATGTTCTGTTTTAGATCAACATGACTTGGTTGTAGTTCTAGGCAAGAGATAAGAAAGGGTGTATATAGTAGACTTATGTGATATCCAAGCAAGATGAGTCCTTATTGTGGCATAGACATGCCAATAAAGACATGATTGAAAGGTTATATTGAAAATATTTTGTAATTGGCTAACCTAAATTGAAATTTGACAAAGGACAATTGGGTGATGTTTGCATGAGAAGAAAGCAAGTAAAAGAGTCTTTCAAATCAAATAGGGAAGTGTACACAATTAAACTACTTCAATTTCTATATATGAACTTAGTATAACTAACAAGAACTAGGAGTCTTGGAGAAAAACATTATGTATATGCCATTATTGATGACTATAGTAGATATACATCGTTAATATTTCTTGCATCTAAAGATGAGGCATTTTCATTCTTTGAGATATTTTCCAAGCATGTGCAGATGAATAAAGCACTCATATTATTACCATTATGAGTGTTCATGGTGGAGAGTTTGTAAATGATAAGTTCACATCTTACTGTGAAAATAATAGTATCTATCAAACTTTCTCCACATTAAGAACACCCCAACAAAATGGAGTGACTAAGAGGAAGAAGAAATCCTTGCAAGAGATGACAAGGACCATGTTAAGTGAGTACAATCTGCCATAATATTCTTGGGCTAAAGTTATGAATATCGGTTACTTTGTTATCAATAGAATTCATACTAGGCCAATACTCAACAAAACACCATTCAAGTTGTATCATGGCAAGAAGCCTCACATATCATATTTCCATACTTTTGGCTGGAAATGTTTCATTCTTAATAATGGAACAGGAAATCTTGGGGAATTTGGTAGCAAATTTTTGAAGGGATATTCCTTGGGTATTTTATTGTTAGCAAGACATTTAGAGTCTATAACATGAGCAGTGGATCTCTAGAAGAGTCTATCCATGTCAAATTTGATGAATCTACTAACTGTTCAAGAAGAACAAGTGGTTTCAATGATGAAACCAATAAACTCACAACAAGCATGAGAAACTGAATGTGCAAGACAAACGGATACATGCTCCACAACCAAAATGAATGATGGATGAAGCAAACAGATAGCTTGAATCATCCACATCAGAGGTAAATGAGGAAGGTAACTCTTCTCTTCCTAGAGATTGGAGATTCATACATGCTCATCCTAAAAAACTAAATAATTAGTGATATGTTTGATAGAGTTAAGAATAGATCATCTTATCACCAAGTATGTGTTAACTTTGCCTTTATCTCTCAAATAGAGCCAACTTACATAGACCAAGCATTAGATGATTAGAATTGGATTTTAGCTCTATAAGAATAATTGGACCAATTTAAGAGAAATGATGTGTAGACTTTAGTTCAAAGACCTAATCATCAAGTTATTGTAGAAACTAAATGGGTCTTTAGGAACAAACTAGATGAATTTGTTTTAGTAGTGAGGAACAAGGCAAGGTTAGTAGCAAAGGGGTATTATCAAGAAGAAGGAAAAGATTTTAAGGAGTCATATGCCCCTATTGCTAGGATGGAAGCCATTAGAATGTTGTTAGCATTTGTATCTTTCATGAATTTCAAACTTTACCAAATGAATGTCACATTTGTATTTTTAAATGGTCTCATTAATGAAGAAGTTTATGTGGAACAACCCCCTAGGTTTGAAGACTCTCATGATCCTAACCATATCTTAAAACTCAAGAAAGCCCTCTATAGATTGAAGTAGGCTTCTAGAGCATGTTATGAGAGGCTAAGCAGATTTCTGGTTGAGAAAGGATTCTCAAGGGGTAAAGTAGATACCAAACTTTTCATTAAGCATGTTGCGAATGATATTCTTATTCTGTAGATTTATGTTGATGACATTATATTCTGAGCTACTAATGAAAATCTACATTAAGAATATTCTAAGATAATGTAGAGAGAATTTGAGATGAGCTTGATGGGGGAGCTAAACTTCTCTCTAGGATGGCAAGTGAAGCAGATAAAAGAAGGAATTTTCATCTACCAAGTTAAGTATATAAAAGAGTAGCTAAAGAAGTTCAACATTGAAGAAGGAAGAAGATATGGAACTCCTATGAGTGCTTTCATCAAAATGGATAAGGACAAAAAAGTCAGGCCAGTTTGTCAAAAGCTTTATAAAGGAATGATAGAATCTCTATTGTATTTTACCGCAAGTTGGCCATATATCATGTTTAGTGTCTGTATGTATGCTAGGTTACGATCAGATCCTAGAGAATCGCACCTTATCGCTATAAAAAGGATCTTTAAATAACTTTTAAATACTCCAAACCTCAGTTTATGGTGTCTAAAAGGTTCAAATTTTTAGTTAGTAGGGTACTTTGATGCTGATTTGGCTAGATATAAGGTAGATAGGAAGAGTACCTTTGAGACTTGTCAGTTTCTTGGATACATGATAATTTCATGGTTCTCCAGGGAACAAACGTTTGTTGCATTATCAACTAGTGAGGTTAAATATGTTACAGTTGATAGTTGTTGTGCATAGATTCTCTAGATGAATCAGTAGTTGGGTGACTATGGTTTGAAGTTCTATGATAAACCCATCAGATGTAATAATACTAGTGCTATAAATCTAACCAAGAATCTAGTTATGTATTCTAGATCTAAGTATATAGAGATTAGGCATCATTTTATTAGAGATCATGTCCATAATCACAATGTTTGCTTAGAATTTATACTAACTAAGGATTAGTTAGTAGACATTTTCACTAAGTCTCTCTCAAAGGAAAGATTTTACATGATTAGAAGGGAGTCAGGCATGATGGATCCACATGCATAATTCCTATTTCATGATCGTCACATTATATTTATATTGTCATAATTTGAATGCTTATTCTTTCTATTGTATGATTCAAATGCTATATGTTTATGCTTCAAGATGCCACGCTAGATAGAATAAAAATTATCTCATACTTCAAATGTAGTTTTAGAGGCAGCTTTAGACATTATGAAACCTCACTTCATAATATCTAAAGTTCGTCTGACATTCTATTTTAGACATAGTCCTTCCCCATCTAAAGGTATAACTTTAGACTATATGAAATTTTAGTCCATGTCTGAAATTCTTCTATTCGACCAAAAAGTCAAAACTCTTATTTTATATAATCCAAAATTATCTTTTCCTATGTTTAAATCTTCATTTTTGAGTGACATTTTATTTTCTTGTTGGAATTAAATCTCTTTTGTTGAAACTCTTATCACTTACCTATTTTTAACAAACATTCGCTCCCCTTCTCCTTGGAAATTCATCCAAGAAACCTCTTTATCCTCCCACGCAATGTCTATTTAATCCAAACCCCCAATCCATATGGTATTATGGCAAGAATGAAGGGAGAATAAAACTCAGTAAGGACTAAGTCAGGAAGTAGAAAAAGATAAGAGTTCAAAGAAGTAAATACTTCATAGAAAGGAAGAATGAGTGATAAAGCAATACTCTTAGAAAGTTTTAGCCTTGACTTTGGAGAAAATGAGATTCATCTTTACTTAAGTCAAATGGCCTTAGGTCAAATTCAATCATCACTGGAGGCAAATCAAGAGAAGAAAGAAGTATAGCAATACCAGCATCCTCCTCTTCCCCCTCACCTTCCCATCCATTTCCCCTATCTAAAACTTTAGCTCCTCCAATGAGACCTTACCAAAAGTAATGGACGCGTGCCTCTACTTGCTTTCTAACTTTATCAAAGGATTATAATCGAGCTCCACCATAATCCACTTGTAGCCTCAATGCATCTTTTTATACCCATATCTTCCATCCACAATCTGATCTCTACTACACTTATCCCAACTCTTCATGTGATCCTTTAATACATCTAATGTAATTTTGTTTGTATTGAAATGCAATTAAATGCAATGCAATGTTTTATGTTTTACTTTTACATTTTTTTTGCATACTCTGTATCTTTCATATTTTCTTTCCCTATGCCATTTTTATTATGATAAAAAGGGGGAGAAATTGTGTTGGTTGATTACTAATCGCAAGTGCACAATGTTACATTTTGTAATACAATCATGAGAAAGTTATCATTTCCATAGGGATTATATATTTTAATTAATCACTATCTGTTGGAGTAAATAATCCTAACTTTTTTTGGATAATCAAATAATAAAAATTTAACTAAGAAGTAGAAATAAACAGACTTTTGGTGGGAAGAAATCAAAGTAAAGAAACTGTAGAGGATTGATTTCATTTATACTTCAATCATAGTACTCTTAACTCATTATACATTGATTGTTCTATTGGTTTATAAATCAAGAATGCTAATTCACTCAACTCCCTATCCCAAGTGTCAAACTAAGTATCTATTCTCAAGATTCCAATTTCGATATCCCTATAAAATGAGAAGGTAAAGAATGCATTGAATTCTATGATTCTTTTGAATGATTTTCCAACACCTAAAAGCTCTGACGAGTCATTTAGAGTCTCATGTTATGATGCTTAGATCCTATTTGAGATTACCTCTCCTGAGTGTCTGTTTGCTGAAAATTTAACTGCAAGTGTATGACATCAAGTTTTATAGTTTAGTGATGAGTGAGTGTTGTATCCACAGAGATTGTGTATTTCAACCTTTCACTAGCTATCGTTATAGATAATTCTAACTTTATTTGGATGACCAAAGATAAATAATTCATTAACTAACAACTAAACAAAATAACTTTGAATAAGATAAATCAATATATGGAAATCCTAGAGGATGGATTTCATTTATGTTTCATTCATGGCAATTTCAACTCAATTCTGATTTAGCAATGCATAAGTTTATAAACTGAGAATCCCAATTCACTTAACCCCTCTTACAAGTGATTGGTTAAATATCTATTCTCAAATTCCTTATTTCGATATCCCTATAAAAATCTAAATAATAAGAATGTATTAATATCTATGGTTCTCTACTAAAGATTTCATAAAGCATAGAAGCTCTCCTAAGTCATCAATAGTTTGATGTTGTCATATTTAAATCTTAATTAGGGTCATCTCTCCCGAGTGTCAAACCCTAACTTCACAGTCATTTAATGGCTAGCAAATCAATTGAAAGCCTTACACACCAAATATCACAAATAAACCTAATTGCATTGCCAAATAGGAAAGCCATTAATTACACCATGAACTTGAACTCAACATAAAATCCATCTCTCCTATAGAAAAATAGAGATTAGCCACCGATGATGTAAAATAAATTAAACAAATAAAATTGAACATCATCATAGTTCCAATTCCAAGATAAACCACAAAGATAAGGAAGAAAGATAATTAAAACCAAAGTAAATCAATGTCTTTTCCCTTTTCAACTAGTTCTTCACTCCTTGGTAATGATCTCACACCTCTTAGTCTCCAAGTTGATCTTCTCCTCTTCAAGGCTTTTTACAAAAACTTGCTAAAAATTCCAAGAAACCTTAGCCTCCAAGTGCTCTCCTAAACCCTAAACAACTATCACTTGAAGATTCCCCAAAATTTCCTTAAAAGTTAGCCCAAATAATAGTTTGTGCAATTTTTTCATAAGTTGTTTATCTTTGGTGCTAGCAGTGCCTAAATGGTGCCAACAATACCACCTTGCCATTCCCAAAATGGTGTTTGTTAAGAGTGGGCGCTAGTGGCCCTAGAATGCTATCCACTCAAGATATCTTCACTATTTTGAGCATATCTTCATCATTTGTTGTCGGAATTGGATGAATCTTATCGCATTAGATAGCTGACTTGAAGATCTTCAATTCTTATGTTAACCACTCTTTCTAAATCCATCTCAATCAATGCTAGAAGTAGTATCAAAGCAATGCTTATTCACATTCAGTTTTGAAATCCATCTCAATCAATGCTAGAAGTAGCACCAAATGAGGTTCCAAAATATGTGAATTTTGGGTATTAAAACATAGAATATTATAGACTCATCAAATACCCCCAAACTTAGCTTTTGATCATCCTTAAGCAAAATAGCAACCAAAATAGTGAAGCGATCAAAAAAAATCTCTCTTAAATAGTCAAACATATGCCAGAAAAATTACACATATACACATGATTCAGAATTCTATCAATACATTTCCAAAGTAATCTCATAAACTCATATTTCATCAATCCTTTCATGAAGTGAAAGTTATGATTTGTGTGCTATGTAAATCTCAGATCCATGCATATCTATCAGTCAACAATGTGTGAACTAATGATTCTAATGATCTTCACAAAATATATCATATGCTCATTTTTCATAATCCCTTTATACTGAGGTAGACAACTCTATTTACTAGGATCAATAGGTCTTTGTAAAGTTTGCACTGGGTTTTTGGTTTGGTTCACAAAGAAAGGAAACAAGGAATAACAAAGTCGGAGATTATAATTGAAGTGCTCATGGAAGTTCATTCTCTTACTTTATATTGGAGTTTTCTCATATTTATTTTTATTTTATTCTGGGTTGTATTATTATCTCACTCCCAAACTTGTTTTCTTTTGAGTTCATGGAATTTGATCCCACCAATTTAAACCTCTTTCCTTGATTGAGTTTTCTTTTATCTCCTTTTTTCTTTTTTCTTTATAGCATACTCAGTTTAACACCCCCAAGTTCATCTTCTTTTGATTCGCTCATACCTATAAAACAACCATGAACATGATGTAAATCTTTGAATAGGTAAAACATGGTTTTCCAGGCTAAATAGATTTAGATAATGAAGCTACAGGAAGAAAATTTGAATGGTCATTTTTCACATGCTTTGCATATAACATTCTCTCATAAGGCTCAATGGGGACACTAGTAACATTAAATGTACTAGGTTAGCTTGAAAGGCTAAAATTGATTAAAGAATGTCTAAATCTCTTCCAAATAAATATGTTGTCTAGGATTTTTCCTTGAGGGATAATCAAACAAGTTATAACATGCTTGTGTCAATCAAAATAAGTTAATGAATTTACAACACTGTTAGCATAATTGCATACACTTCACATGATCATAACATAATATGCTTGAAAAAAATTTGTCAGTCATGAAAAGCAAGGACTTTTTACAAAACTCATTAAATCACGAGTGTATATCGTTCTTTCCAAATCATATGCAATGGCAACAAAAAACTTGACCTATGTTAGTGATTAATTAGAGAGAGAGAGAGTCATCCTATTCAGTTTCAACATGTTGGCATGCAATTTCTCTTGGATGCACTATCCGCAAAAGACACATGGTTGCAAATTGCAAACAAACTAAGCATTCTAAACATAGTCTAAATAAAATCACAAAAATTGGAAAACTACTCCCCCAAACTTGAAGTAAATATTATCCACAATGCACGAATAAAAAGATGGAGAACGAGGACTTCCTTGAAGTGTGTCAGATTACTCATCAAAGTAATCAGTGGACTCTTCATCAACAGCTGATGGTGAATCTGGTGAAAAGGTCGAGGGAGTAAGAAAAACAACAAAACTAGAACCCTAAAAGAAACTAGCATTCTTGAACATCTCATTCATTGTGGTGCTGTGATCCACCAAATAGTTGAGTTGTTGATTAGTTCACTTCTGAAATCGCTCCTAAGAATTTTGTAACTCCATAACCTGATCCTAAAGATCCCTAAGAGTGAGCTCCAAAATGGGAATGTTGGATTTGCACCTTGTCTGAGAGGACCTCAGGGTAGAACAAGAAGTGCCTGCTCTACAACCTGCATCACTGGTCTTCTTCAATGTCTCCATCACAGCATCATCAATGGCAGGCAGTGGTATTTGGAACTCTTTGTTGGTTTGCTAGAGACACCTTTCCCACATCAATTTATAGCCCTCTTTGAATGGCATAATTGAGTTGAGCTCTCTCCTTTATGATATCAAAAGCATGGTTTGAAGGTAACAACCTAGTAGATATGAAATAGTGCCACTCCCTTGAGACTGCTTCCAACTACCCTCTTGGAAAGCTTATAACCTCGGCATTCTTCTTCTTACATTGATTACGTGGCTGAGCCAAAGTAGTAATGATGGCGTTGTGATCAAGACCTCATTCTAACCATGAAGTGTAAGCATCATCATCAATGTCAGTCAATTAGAAGTAGTGATTAATGGAAGATCTATCATAGGGGACCAATTTACCTCTTACAAGAGCTCTCTGATTTGTGGGATCCACCTCATATTGTGCATTTGCATTCACATAGCATTCCCTCACATTTACAACCACAGTAGGTTCAGGTTGGTCTAGAAACTTCTGCTAGTGTGGCGGTGCTGTCGTGGGCACCCCAAATTTAGAACCTTGCTCCAATCTAATTTTCTGTAGTAGTGTGAGTAAGGGTCGATC
>JAYJMB010087870.1:0-20481 GCA_036873735.1 Pouteria campechiana
TAGGATCTTTGGGAATTGCAGTGGGTGGTTCATGAGTCAAGGCAGATGCATAGGTAGAAACATAAATGAAGTCAATGCAAGATCGATATGATGGATCTAATAATTTAGGGAAGAACACAGGATGTTTGTTGAGAATGGCTTGAGAATTAGTATATACCCTGGCCACATATTCTTCATAATGCATAGTGATGCAAGAGAGAGTAGCCTTTTTGTGGATTTTTGAAAGTGGAGAAGGTGGAGTTGGTTCATGTGTGGGGATGGTTTGGAAAAGCACACCCAAATTTGGTGTTGGATAGATGAATCAACAAGCTATGGATAAGGAAGGGGAAGGTTTTCAGCAATAGCTTGCATATTAGCTTTAGAGAACAATGCGAATTCTTCCTCAATTAAAAAAATGTGATTGTGAGGACCTAAGGGAGATGGAAAGGTTGTTCTAGGTGGCCATGATTTTAGAAGTAGTTAGAGAAGTTTTTTTGCATACTCATCTACAAATGAGTCAATGTGTGGTATTTGAATGTCATGTCCTTGGGGAGTGAGAGGAGGATCAGGAAGAAGTTGGATTCTAGAAAGGGTAATAGGGTTAGTAAGTTGTGTGGAATGTAGTTCTTTAGGAGAAATATTGAGTTTGTGGGATTGGAACATGTTAGAGATGGCAGTATTGATTTCTGATTGAGCTTTGAATTCAGAGTATGTCATTCTAATGAGATGATAGATTCTCACAATAAAGTCATAGTTGTCTTCTACTTTCTTTGGAGGAAGCTTTGGGGTTATGAGGTTCTTAATCTTAATATTTTTTGGGTGAAATCTATCATATTTGGTTGGAATGCCCTATGAATCCCAGGAATCAGACCAATCTAGATATTCTAATGGTCCTGGTGCAATAAAATCTATTCTAGAGAAGGATCTTTTATATTTAATGAAGGTTCTATAGGGATTAGAAAAATAATTTTCTAAAAGAGTTACTAATGGTTTAATGGGTATAAATTTAGGAAAGACTGAAGAAGACTGGGCAGCTTCTGGAGCTATAGGAGATGGATGTGAAGTGGAGAATGTTGGTGATGTAGACAAAGGGGAGTGAGAAGGATTTTCCTTCTAGATATTATGTTCTTTGAAGGAAGAATGTCAGTTACAGAAACTGATTGTGTGTGTGATTGAGTAGGTGAGGGAATTGTGTGAAGTGATTGATGAGAGAATGTTTGAGAGGAGGAGGATGGTTGGGTTCGAGGTTGAGTTTTGATAGATTCAATTTGAGCACTTAATACATCAAATTTTTGACATAATGAATCCCAAATTGAGTCTGGTTTTAGGTGAAGAGCTATGTTATGGTTTTCAAGATTGGTTAGTCTGGTTTGAATGGGCAGAAGGTGGGCTAAAAGAATAGATTCTATGTTTTGTGGAGTCGTGTAGGTGGGTTGATGAGGTTAGGGTGTGGAAGAGTGTTGTTGGGCTTGGGTTGGTTTAGATGTCACTATTGCAATGCTTTCTTCTTTGTCTTCTTGTTCTTTGCTTATGGGAATTTCTTTTCTTATAATTGTTGCTTCTTCCATAGTCTCTTGCCTATCTGTTCTTTCTACTTCAAATCTTGATCTCTTTATTTACTTTTCCTTTCTTAGCTCCTGAGAAATCCAATCTTGTGAAGTATGTTTGAAGCCTATTCTCTTCATGATGTATTTGTTTATGATTTTTTTCCTTGAATTATTCTCCTTCTTCTTTAGAAAGATCAATGTTAGTCATCCTTAAGAATTTACTCAATATAATCCCATAAGGAAGATGAAGTTTGAGAGTTATTTGAACCAAGTATAGTTGATCTATCATAATTTGACCAATGTTGATCTTCTTCCTATTCTTCAGAGCCCACAATGTCTTGGCTTCTTTCTCAAAAATCTATTCAGTTCCTCTAATTTTTGAATGGATGTTGTTGAAAATTAAAAAGTTAATGGATATTCAATTTCTTCTTCTTCATTAGGAATTTTGAATGCATTCCTTATGTTTTTAGGTGAAAGATCTATCTTCGTATTTCCAATCCATAACTTTTGAGTGTTGTAACTAAAATTACTAATTAGAGCTTGAACCAATCTTGGGCAGAATTTATCCTTATAACTTGGAAATTCTTCCTAGCTTTGGAATTTAATCTAGTTAGGACACAATCTTTTGTTTTCCTCTTCTTCCTGAAAATTTTTTCTTATGAACTTTCTCTTCTTCTTCTTATCCTGGAATCTGTGGATGAGGATTCTATCATTTTGCTCACCCTCTTTATCCTAGCCATTTGTAACAGCTGGAGGGGTTTTCAGAGATTCCAGGGATAAGAGTGAGAAGGTTTTTTAAAGTGAAATGAAGGTGTTTTTAGAAGAGAGAATATGTAGATGACGCGGAAATTTGAACCACCACTTCTGAAGAGGGGTTCAAAGAATGGAAGGGAAGATTCAAAATTTTTGGAGTTAGGGTTTTTTAAATGATATGGAGTTTTTGAATTGTGATTCCAGAGATTCTGAGTGTATTATAGTAATTACAATGGGGCTTCAGAAGTTTTGAGCTTAGTAGTGTCAGAAGTTCAGTGAGTGTTATAAAGGGGATATTTTATTACTTCTGAAGCTAGTTACAATCTTCAAAGATTCTGAAGGTGTTAAACCCATGCTTTAGAGATTTTGATGGGTGTTTCAAGATATTTGAAGGTGCTTAAAAAAATTATTTAATTATGGGAAGGACTCTGAAACTCTTGCAGAGTTTCTGATGGACTTATGAAATAATCTGAATGTTAGGAATATGACATTCATGAATAGCTTAGTTATTTAGACATGATCTTAGGCATTATTATAATCATTATCATGTGATCATTAACATTATACAATAATTAAATCATATAATATTGGTGTGCTATTGTAGGCAACCAAATTTGAAACCTTAATCCAATTAAATTACCAATAGTAGTGTGAATAAGGGTCGATCCCACAAGGAGTATCTAGCTTAATTATATGCAAAGTGAATAAGAAAGGGGGGTTTTGAATGTAATAAAGAAAATGTTATAAAAGAAATCTATCAGAGAAGAAAACCTTGGTTCAAGTCAACATCTACCATCAGAATCTCATAATTGATCATTGATGCAATTATAAATCAATCCATACATTAAATATTCACCATTGGAATTATTTTTCCTATCTCTCCTTCAACATAGTTAATTAGAAACCAACATTCTAATTAACCCTAACCACTAAACGACCCAAGCCCAATGCTAAAGGTTTAATCTAATAGCAGCATTAAGATTTGTAGAGATTGGTGAAGCTAAAAAACACAAGCACACGCGGTTGCATTTAATTTAGTCAAATATTCCTCCTAAGATTTAATAACTGCAATAACAAAAAATTATTAAACCCTAGTTGCTTCACAGATTAGAGGGATCAAATAATTACGGATTTGATACTAATCTAGCAATAGATTGCAATGAATAATAAACTAATAAGCTTCCTAGAAAATAAGCATAATAATCATAATCATGAACAAAGAAGAACATTCAATACTCAAAGTATAAATTAAACAATTAAATCAAATTAAATCTCATTGTATATTGATCATGAGGCTTTTGTCTCCTTAAACCAAGAATAAAATTTTAGCCACACAGGGCCATGATGAAAACTTAAAGAATAGAAAAGAAAAGAGAGAGAAAGATCTTCGTTAAAAGCTTGCTTTAATGTCTCTGAGTTGCTACCCCCTTTCTCCTATCCAAGTCCCCTTTTAAATAACCTAATTTAGGGTTCTCTTGCACCTCCTCATGGATTTCCATAGTTATCTTGAGCATTCAACATGCAATTGTTAAAAATATCTTTTTTCCGCACATAGAGTCTGTCCACTAGGAGAAGTTTTTGTATTTTTATTATATCTTTCTCATATGATATCCAAATCATGTGATTCTTGATTCATTTTAAAGATAATTTCAATATAAAATTTTATATTGATAAATTTATTTGAATCATTCTCTAAATATGACAAAAAATTTCATAAAGTGAAACCTATTACCGCACATTATGTTCAGAAAATTCTTTTGTGGTAGCTTTAGTATCTTGGCCATAACTTCCACATATTTACTCCAAATCAAGTGATTATTTTTTTGTTAGTTAGATAATTTTCATGGTTATAATTTTTGTCGTGAAAATTTCTTAAAATATGCCCATATAAGTTTCAAAATTTTCCCTGAACTGCCACTGAAATTTTATAATTTTTCTTGCTTGTGAAGCATACAAAAATAGAAGTCCTTCTAAAAATAGAATTCCTTCTTCAATTAAATTATTGCATTTATGTCCCACAATTTGTGCCTAATTCATATTAAAACTTTATGATTTATGCTTGATCAGAGGTTAAGATTGATGCTCCCATAATGATGTGTGTCTCCATGAAGACCTTTGCTACAAAATCGCATATTTTTGCCCCAAATTAACCTCAATTCCGCAAAATGGACCTATAACATAAATAAATTCATTGAGTGAAATATTCAATTTAATATGAATGTAAATCAATAAAATCATATCATTTAAAGAACAAAATATGACAACCTAGATATTAAAAATATGATAAATTATGAACTCATCAAATACCCCCACACTTAACTTTTGCTCGTCCTCGAGCCAAACTCAAATTCGCTCTCTACCAAAAAGAATATCAAGGTTACAAATTTCATAAGCAAAGAACAACTAATTTCTTCAAAAATCATAATATATCATAAACAAGTCATTCTTACACAACCTACAATCATTCAATAAGCATTCTCTCTTGAAGATGGACTAAACTAAATAAGTAGAACCCTCAAGAAAATAAACACTCTACTCTCATGTGTTTGAAGGATATATGTTCTGCTTAAATTTATTTCAATGACAATGATCTACCATAAGCTTACATATCTTCTCATTCTTTATAACTGGGATCACATGCATATCATGAATCATAAGGACTTTTCATGGGTTGTAATGGGGTTTAGGGTAAAGGTGAGAAATATTTGGAGATGTAGCTCAAAAGCATTTGAAACTAGTGAAACACAAATAATCAACTCAAGCTCAAATATATAAGATATGTATAATCACTTATTTTCTTCAACATCTTTCACCTTTGAATACATGATGTATAAACATACCCCTTCCCTTGGAATTCTTATATTTTCTTTTTCTTTTCTTTTCTCTTTTTCTTTCACTTTGACTTTTTTTTAAGAACAATAACATGTTCTATTTTACCAATTATAGCCATTCCACAAATTTTGACACCCCCACACTTTATTTCTTGCATACCCATACATAGTACAATGATAACCCATGCTCCACTAGCTCTATGGCTTGGGTAAAGACATTACTTTTCTGGGTTTTAAGCTTGTAACATAGGTTCACAATAAAAGTATATAAAGCTCAAAGGGGCTCAATGAGAGGCAAAATTAATCACAAGGTAGGCTATTTGGCTCATGTAATTCATAACAAAGAAGGCCTTAATCATGTTCATGAGCATGCATGTATCAGTGTGATCTCAAAGAGAATTAAGGCAAGTTCTAGAGAAACAAATTCATAGAAGAATATCTCTCATGGAGAAAAAGGGTGAGACTGATGTGAATGTGTTAGTCTAGAGGCTCAAAATCTCACCATCTTTTGTCTACGAAATTTAGTCATTACCATTCTCAAGGAAAATAACTGAACCAAGCAATTACAAATTTGAAGATTACTTAGTCAATCATGTTATGGATTTTTTAAGCTTAGTTGAATCTTACTTATGATATCCTCAACTTCAAATCTTCAGAAACTAGCAAAACAAAGGGTAAAACTGACTCTCTCTCTCAAAATTTTTTTTTTGAAAATAAAAGCAAAAATAAAAATAAACACAAAAAACACAACCTAAACCTAAATTCCCTCCCCCACACTTAAAACTTACATTGTCCCCAATGTAAGGTCAAATGCAAAGAAGATGCAAACATAACCATAATATAAATGCAAAAATAAGAAGAAAATAAGAAAAAGTAACACAAACTCCCCTTGGGTTGCCTCCCAAGTAGCACTTTTGTTTATAGTTGTTGGCTCTACTCATTGCATCTTTTTTCAATCTAGAGTAACTACAAATTGGAAATAATGAAGCATGTATGTAGATGGGTCAATTCCTTTAATATCTTTCATTATCCAACCGATAGCTCTGTTATGCTTCTTAAGACCTGCAAAAGCCTTTCTTCTTGTAATGCACTGAGTTCACTGGAGATGATCACAGATAAGGTTTTTCCATCTTCAGGGAACACTTACTTGAGGTGATTGGGAAGGGGCTTTAAATGTGGAGTAGATGAGCAGTTTTTAGATGAGCTTTATGATAGATAAATGCTTGAGTGATTTTGACTTCATTTTAGCTTCTTTATTTGTCTGATTTTAGCTCCATTTCATTTCTGCTTCTGCAAACTGAATTTGTCTTTGTGTTGTGGACAAGTATTGATTATAAGCAGTCTTTTTGACTTGTCCGTGGAATCATTTGTCTGAATCTTACTAAGGCAAATGCTATCTAATACTAACTTTATCTTTAGACAATTTGCATCACTCATTAAGGCTTGAACCTCATAGCTATAGATTTAGTTGATGAATTCTTTTCAAAGTTTTAGTGTCATTCTTTCTAATCATAATTGTCTTCTTTCAGTTAGTGAATTATGCTTACTAATGCATTCACTGTGTACGCCATCCACTGTATTCAAATTGCTTCCTTGTATATTTAGATTTATTTCTGCAATGCTTGGGAACGCAATCCTTAGTACCACCAATGTTCACTCATATTTTGTTGCTCATTATCAAAACTTAGTTGTTTGCCATATGCACTATTTGGTTCAACATTCTCCCCCTTTTTGTTGATGATGATAAAACATTTGAGTGATATAACCTTTGAGAGAGTAAAAATATTCATTAGTATAAATGCACATGAATTTTATGCATGGATAAATATAATATGGTTCCCCCTAACTTAGTGCATAGTTTGCTTGTTTAACTTCTCCTAGCATAGCTTAGGGTGCTATTTTTAAGTTTTTGCTTATGTGGCTCGGCTCCCCCTGAGTAGGTATCATGATTAATCTTTACTTTGTATTATTCTATTCACTCATTGCATTATATTTCTTCCCCTTTTTGTCATAATCAAAAAGATGAATAGCTTATCCAGGAATGACATTCATACAATATGGAAAAGCTACAAATTGAGAACTTTATCTAAAATGTATACTTCATTGATATGCAAAGTAAATGTACAAGATCAAGTACAAAGATATAGACAAAATCAAAATACAATGTATTTAGTAGTCTAAACATTGTCCTTAGGTTGTACAATGTTGTCCTTATAATTTACAACCTTGAGGCAAAGTTAAAATATAGGATCTGCTAAATATGGATAAGGAAGAGGTTTTCCTTGAGCATTGGCTACCATCCTTCTTTTGAATAAAGTATGAATTATGGGAATAGGGTTAATGTGTCTATAATTTTCTAAGGGGTCATCAACTTTTGAAGGTTTAGAAATGGATTTCTTGGTTTTAGTGATTGGAATTTTGAATCTTGAGGAAGAAGGAGAATTGGTTAAACTAAGAGGAGGGGGTGAAATGTTGGAGGAAGATACTGTTGGGATGGATAGTGAAGTCCTAGATTTTATCAAGACAATTCCTTCAGGTTCAATTACTCTTATCTTTTCAAAATAATTTGGATTGAGGCAAGTTAGCAAAATATGCATTGATCTGCATGAACCTACAATGTTGATATACATCATATGGGAGATAGAATAGATTAGGGTCTGATGCATCAAGGATAGTAAGTTGTCTTAATAAATAAGGATTCTTTTATTTGAGGAGGAATTGGTGTGGATGATGATGATGGTCCCTGAAAATTTAATATGAAGTTATTAACAAATTCACATATGTTTGGAAGATCAGGCTTGAAGTTTTTAGGGGAAGGCCTTTTAATGAGATCAACATTAAGTTTTGTGAATTCAGGGTCATCAAAGTGTGGGAATGGAAGATCCAAATAGCTAAAACTTGCCTTTTGAGCTTTCAATTCAAAGGAAGTACATTTATTTTTCTTTCGATTGTGCTTAATTTCTTTTTCTCTTAATCTTATCTTTTTACTAGGTTTTATTGGTGATGGAATGAAGATAGTAGGAGATATAAATTTTTTAGGATCTTTTATGGAAGTGAGATAGAATTTTTCTGAAAAATGCAAAGGTGCTTTTCCTTTTTCAGCAGGAGTGAATTTCCTAGTTTTAGTAATGGAGTGATGAGGATGAGTGGTTCTGTGGGAGATACTTAATGAAAGGCAAGTGTTTTTCTTTAAGGTGTTTTGAAAATTTGAGTGAGTAGTATTTCTGAATGAGAGAGTGCTTCATCTGATTCAGATGGAGATGAATGTGAGGGAGATGTAGAAATTGGAGAGTTGTGAGTTATGTGAGCAGAAGGGGAAATTGAGGAATGGGTACTCCTGATTGGTGAAATAGATTTGGTTCTGTGGACTGGAGAAAATTTTAGAGAGGATTGAGATGATTGTGAGATGATTGTATTTAGTCTCTGATGAATTTGTCTAAGGAAATTAGCGTGCCTAGTTTTTGTTATATTGAACCCATCCTAACCTTGAGAGCTAAAAGATTGTTTCAACATTAATGAGTCTTCTCTCTAGGTTTTGTGGAATGGGATGGGTTGGTGAAGGTAAGTGGGTTAGTTTGAATGATTTTGGACAGTGAGGTGGACATGGTGCAGCTGCTACCTCTACTTCTCTTGCTTCTACGCTTGAATGTGCATGTTCCACTTGTTAATCCCCTGATCTTCCTTCTTCATTTCTTATCATTTTTCTTATAGGATCCTCATTTTTCATTCTTCATTTTCCATTCTTGCACTTTCTTCAGGAGAAAAATAATCTTGTATCATCTATCATTTCAGTCACAAAACTTTCAGTGACATCTTCTCTATTTAGTTCTTTAGTTTGTATATATGAGTTGACACCATCTGTTGCTACTGAGTAAACTTCCTCCCTTTATTCTCTGACTAATTCAACCCTTTCTTCTGCTTCTTTTTCTTCTTCTTCTTCTTCTTCTTCTTCTTCTTCTTCTCTAAGTCTTTTTCCTACCTATCTTGCTCTCTCAATGACCACTCTTGATGATGAAATAGATATCCCCATTCTTTTCAGTGTCACCTTATTAATCATGTATGAATACTTGAATTCTTTTGGTACTTCATGTGATAGATTTGGTCATTACCATTACATAGGGTAGAGGAAGTCTCGATGATGATTTTACTTGATGAACTTGTTCAAACATGAGTTTGGCTAAGTCTAGCTTCTTCCTGTATTTCAGTGCCCTTAGGGTCCCTGCATCCCTTTCTGAAATGTTATCCTTACTTCCAATTTTAGGATATACATTGTTGCTTAGGAGCGAGTCTCAGATTACATCTAGATTCTTAGGGTTGAGACTTTTTACATCGTCCCCAATGGTTACCTCGGTTAGCTATGAAAATGGCACTTTCTTGGTTATTGGCCAATCAAATGTCTGGATTTCAATCATGGGGAGATTTAAGCATTCTCTTATGCTTTCAAGGGACATGTCTATTTCCTTATCACCAATCTAGAACTTCTTCATCTTAGGATCATAGTTGTAAAGAAGTATTTTCACCATTCTTGAGTAATATTTATCTTTGAAACTAATGAATTCATTCCACCCCTAAAAACTTATCCAACTACATACTCCCATCTTCATTTCTTTGAAGAAATCAAAATCAATAGCTTTTCCTTTCAATAACTTTCTTTTGTTATACTTACTCATAAACTCATGATAGCTTTGTTCATCATTTCAAGAGGTTACCTCAAGAAGCTAGTTTCTACGAAACCTTAGTTTGTGAAGTGGCTACATCTCTTCTGATTCTTCTCTGTCCCTTCTTCTGTTGAATATAGATACTGAAGTCATCTCTGTATTCCTTGAATCCACCATCTCAATTGAGGTTTTAGGGTTTTGATGTGGAGGAAATTAAGAGATTTTTGGCAATGAGATGAGCAGGGGAAAATGGTGCCAAGAAGACAAGGAGTGGAGAGGAAAACAACGGGAATTTGAGTCGCCTTCTTCTTAAAAGGGGAATTTTGTATCCAATAGTGAATGCAAGAGGTGGATCTGAGACAAAGTTAAAAGAGGGTTTTTATTGAGTATGTCCTCGAGAGCTTTAGGCGAATTTGGTGGCATTGGACAATCCTACAGATAAAGTGGTGACTTCGTTTGCGAGCAGATATGAGATAATGGGGTTTTTCAATTTATTTTTGATCAGAGATGTGTATGATTGTTTGAGAGTATGATAATGATTCACTAATTATTAGAAGACAAAGATTTGAGTGATTAATCTCTCTATATGATATGCACAAGTGAATTAGTGAAACATGTATAAATGATAGTATAATTTCAATAAATAACTTACTCTGTATCATATTCAAGATGATATGCTATTAATTAAGTAAAATTCAAAGCAAATATAGATTTCTTGAAGATTGAGAATTTAAATTAGAAAGTTAACTCATTTTCTTGAACTATTAATATACTGTGAGATGCTTACTTGATTGTCTTTTGCTCCTCTGGATTTCTTATGAGTGTTTCTTCTCACTGCTTTTGTTTCTGTAGCTGTTGCGTAGAATCAATTGCTTAGGGTCTTCAAGATCTTGTTGGCTTTGTTATATATAATTTCTAAAACAAGGCTACATATCAATGTTTTATCATTCTTAATGAGAGATAGGAATTTCAAATTTTAAGAATCTATAGCAGACATACAGTGGTCCATAAAAATTTGTAAATAACTTGTTCCTGAGCAGGAATGTTGTCGAATGATTTGTCCATGGGAATATCTTCACAAGTTAACTTCTGGTAGTTAAAATTAACTTACAAAGCCTACTTTGATACCACTTGTTAGTCCCATGTAAATAAGTAGCTCAAAAGGGGAGGGGTGAATTTAGCATATAAAAATTATGGCCAAATAAAAATTAATGAGCTAAGGACAAGTAGTTATCCAGCACATATGTAATTTTCATATCTGTTTGTTTATTCATCATGGCTGCTTCACTTCCAAATTCAACTTCTCTTAACCATTCTTATTTTAGGCATGTAATTGTGTGTGTAGTGATATGTGAATTATGATGATGAAATAGTTATATGCAAGTTAAAACAATCATGTAGACAAAACACAATAATTTTTATAGTAGTTTGGGAACCCCATCCTTACATCCACTCTTCCAAGAGCACACACACGTTGTACCTTGGATTCTACTATATCCCATATAATGGAAATACAATCCTAGTAGTCTTTTGGATTCCAATTCCAGGGGGCATAAATAGTGTTCCCAACACTCTTTTAGATTCTAGCTCTAGGAGATAAAAATGTAGTGTTCCCAACTAATAAGCTCATAATATATCATATTTTTATACCTAAATTCACATGTTAAGATCTTCTTTTAATATTTTTTTGTGGATATTTCACTTAACAGAGTTTGTTTTATTGATTTGTAAAATAAAAATAAAAATTACAAAAGATGTTACTTTAAAGAAATTTTTGGGACTGATGGAGGCACATTTGGAAAATGTGTTCAACACAAAAGTTTTATCCTTTGTTCTTAGATTTTTAATGCATCAAGAATTACAAGATTCAAAATTTATATGAGAAATTTATAGTTAAAATAGTTCAACTGCCTATAGAGCTTCACATTCATTTGCTACTTCATTTGACAGATGCTGTCACTCTGAAGGCTCACAACTTTTAGAATATGGATGATTCAGACAAAGTGATCAACATAAAAATTCTATGTACTAAAATTATCTATCCAATTCAAAAATAATGGAGAAATTCCAAGTTAGAATGGAAAATTTTGATCAAAATAGTGCTACTCTCTCCAGAAAACTCTAAAATATCAATTTCGGAGGAAACACAAAAGGCGATACTTTAAGCTTCTACGACTCAAAATACAATCAGAATTAGGAAAAGTAATTAGCACAAAATTTGTAGATATTAAAATTATCTATCTAACCCAACAAAAATCACTCAATTTATAGTTTGTATGAGAAAGTTATGATAATTCTACTAAAACTGATCTAGAGTATCAAAAACTCCAAAGCAGAATTAGCAACTTTGAAGTTCAATTCATTAACTCCAAAGCAACATTTTCTGACTCCAAAGTTCACTTCAATAACTTTAAAGTTCACTTCAAAGACTCCAAAGCAACATTGTCTAACTCTAAAATTCATTTCCATGACTCCAAAGTTTACTTGCATGTCTCCAAAGCAAACTTGTGCTTCCAAAATTGACTTTTGTGACTCCGAAGTTCACTTTAGTAACTCCAAAGTTAATATTCAGTAACACCAAAGTAATATTTATTGACTCTGAAGTAATCTTTAGTGACTCCAAAGTAGGAATTTAAATTTTTGCTTAATCTTCAGTGCATCCACAACAGCCTAATAAGAAATAAAGTTTGAAATCAAAGCTTGGAATTAGAATTGCATAAATTTAGTTACATGTGTCAGATGTTGCAAATTTAAGAGTATAAGACATGTAAATTGCAAAGTATTATTAGATGCTAATTTTTAGGCTTAAATTTGTTACAATTTTTAGAACACAGGATATGCAGCAATACAATTATTTTTAGAACTTTTATTTTTATGAATTACAATGTTTGGGAAGCTATATTTTCATTGGAAAATACTAAGTTATTATTGGAAGAGGATCTCTATGTATAGAGGCATTGCAATTCATAGAGGAGTTCTACTAAAACCCTGTTGTTTGGGTTATTGGAGGAGACATCCAGAACATAGTTGGGGGCTTGGATAGAAGAAATTCTCTAGCAAGAGAAGGATTTCAAGTTCTGTAGTCATGCATATTTTAGAGAGTTTTATTTTTGTTTTCATTATGAACTAAATTCCTTTTTCTAGGGCAATGATGTAGCCCTCCTTGAAATTTATTGTTAAAAAGGATTGTTGGGTTATTAATTCAATATCATTTTATTTTATTCATTGTTTATAATGCAATCAACTAATTTATTTAATTATCTGATCACCAATTATGTGAATTAGCTTGATTATCTTTGAGTATGTGGTTAAGGTAGATACCATATGCTAAACTATGTACTGTGCTATTTTAAATGAATGAATAGATGGTTAAGGTAGACGCCATATGCTAAACTATCCTACTTGGTTCATTAAAGTTCCTCTGATTTTCATGAGTTTTCAATCTCAATTACACTGCATGCCATAGGTAATTGGAACAAGAGAAAATAATTAATTTAAACCCAGACACCTAATGGTAATAATCATACAATGGATGGAATGAATCCAAGATGCTAAATTAGTACCAACATCTTAGCAATAATGAATATCATTGAGTGGTGAAGTCAGATTCCCAGACTCTTGCAACCTGAATACTATTTTACATTACTTAAGCCATTATTTTCTATTTATCTTACATTACACTTTTAATTACATAGTCTCTAAATTATCTTTCAAATTTAGGATAACTTACTATTAGTAACTAAACATAATTGAATCAGTTTGATACTCTATGGGATCAACCTTTGCTAAGCACACTATACTACTATACACTCGTGCACTTGCAAGGAATTATAATTTGACCATTAAGTTTTTGGTGCCATTGCCATGGAATTGGTTCCAAATTGATTTGATTAATTTAGTTATATTTTT
The DNA here is from genome assembly GCA_036873735.1 of Pouteria campechiana. NCBI lineage: Eukaryota > Viridiplantae > Streptophyta > Magnoliopsida > Ericales > Sapotaceae > Pouteria > Pouteria campechiana. The sequence continues at coordinate 13,678 of JAYJMB010087870.1, forward strand.
TCTTTTTCATTATTGTAGTTTTTTTATCTAGGATTTTTACTTCTTTCTTTCCTTCATTTGTAGAACTATGAATGCAAGGAAGATGATCATTGAATCCAATTTTGTTTTCCTGGAATGATCACATTGATAAAGTGGAAATATAAACTGAAAGCATAAGTGAAGAAGACATTCAGATGGCTAACAATGTGGAAAATAGAGTGGTTTAACAAGCTCAACAGCTGATGAAGGAATTTGCATCCCAACAATTGGAATTTCACCTTCATGTATTGTTTTAGATGATGATGCAAGGATTTATGATCTAAAACATATACACTTTAACATGCTTTCTTCTTTTCATGGTGTAGATGTAGAAGATCTCTTAACATTCATACGTGATTTCTACACAACTATTCAAACTTTTCCTTTGCAAGGTTTAACTAAGAATCATCTGTGCATGAGGTGTTTTCCTTACACCTTGAAGGATGTGGCAAAAACATGGTTCATGACATTAGCTTCTGGATCACTGACTACATGGGATGCAGTATATAACAAATTCATTAGTAAATTTTATTCCCATGCTAAAACTGCAGAATTGAGAAGTAAGCTTGCTACCTTTTCTCAAATGGATGGGGAAGCATTCCATGAAACATAAGAGAGATTTAAGGCATTACTGATTCAATGTCCTCACCATAGATATCCTCTTGAATTGCTCAATCAATTTGTTTATGATGAACTAACACAACCATGCCATGCCATGGTTGATAATGCTGCAAGTGGAGTAATGGGAGAAAAGACCCTGTAAGAGACATATGATCTATATGAGATGCTTGGAGCAAACTCCCAATAGAAGAGTGTAAGAGGTAGGTCTAGAGGAATTTATGAGATCAACTCCAACACTGATCTTTTTATGTAGATGTCAAAGATGACGAAATAGACGTAGGTGATGTGCTCAATGATAGTGAACTTGAAGCAACCTATTCATACTAAGGTTTGTTCAATTTGTGGTAATCCAGGACACTCATAGAATGTTTGCCCTTCTAATAAAAGTTTTGCAAGTGTTTTAAACCAAGCAAATGCAATGAATTTCTACAACCAGCGGCCACATAGTGATCCTTATTCAAATAATTACAATCCTGGTTGGAGGAATCATCCAAACTTTTCATGGAATAATAGCCACAATCAGAATACGGCTAGAACCTCTTTTCAGCCCAAAAAGCCTACTCTTGAGGAAACTATGCAAAGTTTTATTCAATAACTCAGACTCATTCCAAAAAAATGAATCAAGATTTCAAAATGTGGAGGCATCAATAAAGAAGATAGAAATACAATTAGGGAAGGTTATAGAAGCTGTGCAGAGTCACATACCAAGAAAGTTGCCAAGTCAGCCAAAGCAAGCAAAAGCAGTAACAACATTAAGAAGTGGAAAGGTAGTTAATAATAACGTTTGTGAGGAAACTGATGAATCTAATGCTTCTGAAGGAATAGACAATAGGAAGGAAAAAGAAGTAGAAGAGGTAACCTCAAGGAAGGTTGTGTTTCGAATAGTTGACCCTCCAATCAATTATAAACCACCACCAACTTATAATCCACCAGTACCTTTTCTAGGAAGATTGAGGTAGAGCAAATTGGACAAATTAGTTTTTAATATTTATGACATCCTATCCAAAGTTAATGTTAACTTACCTTTGCTTGATATAATTAAGAACATGTCTACTTATGCTAAGTTTTTGAAGGAATTAACCTCAAGAAGGCGTAAGTATGAGCCTCATGAAAAGGTAATAGTTTTTGAAGTTGCAAGTACAGTTCTGCAGACAAATCTTCCTCTAAAGTTGAAGGATCTAGGTAGTTTTAATATCACAATTACTGTTATAGGAATGAATAAGGAAAAGGCTATGTTAGATTTAGGAGTAAGTATAAATTTGATACCTTATTCTATTTACTTGCAGCATGGTTTGGGAGATTTAAAACCTACTATAATGTCTCCAAAACTTGCAGATAGATCAATGAATTATCCAAGAGGCATTGTAGAAGATATATTGGTGCAAATTGACAAACTTATTATTCCTACAGATTTTGTTGTACTTGACATGAAGAGGCAAATGATTCTAAAGAGAGAGGTGCTCATTCTTCTGGGGCACCCATTCATGGTAACAACTAGGACAATCATTGATGTGCAGAATGGGAATCTTAAAATGACTATTTTGGATGATACTGTGGAATTTTCTATTTACAATTCTCTTTCATTACCTTCAGATCCTACAGATCCTACTGGTTGTTTTCAAATTGATGATTTTGACTTACATATATCATCTACTTTTGTGTAGTAGGAAACAGAAAATAAATTGTCATTGGTGCTTACAACTGAAGAATTCATTAAGGAGGATAAGGAACTCAAAGAGTTCAAAGAAGATTTGGCTAGTGTAGAGGAAGTTAGAGAAGATGGAGTCACCAAGGAGGTGTTGACACATTTGAGTTCCGATTTGGCACCATTAATTGTCACACCACCAAAACTGGAATTGAAGCTACTGCCACAGAACTTAAAATATGTATTTCTTGGTGAGAGTGACACTCTTCCAGTTATATATGTTGCCAACTTATTTGTTGATGAAGAAATTAAGCTATTGAATGTTTTGAGAGAGCAGAAGGAGGCTATAGGTTAGACATTAGCTGACATCAAAGGAATTAGCCCCACTATGTGCATGTATAAAATCTTGTTGGAAGATAATGCAAAGCCTTCCAGGGATTCTCAGAGGAGACTTGACCCACACATGCAAGAAGCTATTAGAGCTGAAGTGATTAAGCTCTTGGATGCAAGTATTATCTACCCAATTTCTAACAGCAAATGGGTAAGTCCAATTCATGTGGTACCAAAGAAATTGGAATTTCTATTGTTAAGAATGATAATAATGAGTTAGTGCTAATAAGAATGACTACAAGATGGCGGATGTGCATAGATTATAGAAATCTAAATGCAACCACAAGAAAGGATCACTTTCCTCTCCCTTCCATTGATCAAATGCTTGAACGATTGGCAGGTCATGCTTACTACTATTTTCTATATGATTTTTCAGGTTATAATTAGGTTCCCATTGCTCCACAAGACTAGGAAAAGACAAATTTCACCTGCCCATTTGGAACTTTTCCTTATCGGAGGATGCCTTTTGGTTTATGTAATGCCCTTGCAACCTATCATAGGTGTATGATGTCTATTTCTTTTGATATGATTGAAAGGTTTATAAAGGTTTTTATGGATGATATTTTTGTCTTTGGTGATTCATTTGATGAGTGCCTGAATAACTTGACATTGGTGCTTAAAAGGTGTGTTAAAATGAATTTGACATTAAGTTGGGAGAAGTGTCATTTTTTAGTTAAGCCAAGAATTGTGCTAGGACATTATTTTAAGTAGAGGCATTAAAGTTGACAAGGAAAGATTAATGTGATTAATAAATTGCCTCCCCCCACTCCAGTCAAGAGAGTGAGAAGTTTTCTGGGTCACGCAGGTTTCTATAGATGGTTCATAAACGATTTTTCAAAAATTTCTAGACTGTTGTGTAATTTGCTAGCTAAAGATGTGAATTTCTATTCTAATGATGAGTACCTTGTTACTATTAATCCCTTAAAAGAAAAACTAACTTCTACTCTAATTTTAGTAGTTCCTGATTGGTCCATTCCTTTTGAGCTTATATGTGATGCATCTAACTTTGCTATCAGTGTTGTCTTAGGACAAAGAATAGATAAATTACCTCATGTGATTCATTATGCAAGTAGAACTTTGAATGAAAGACAATTGAATTATTCCACCACTAAAAAAGAATTGCTTACAATTGTGTTTGCATTGGAAAAGATCCGCTCATATATGATTGGTTCAAAAATAATTGTTTATTTTGATCATGCTGCATTAGAATATTTGCTGACTAAGAAAGATGCCAAGCCTAGATTAATTAAGTGGATATTATTGTTGCAAGAATTTGACCTGACAATCAAGGACCAAAAAGGCAATGAAAATGTTGTAGCTGATCATTTGTCTAGGTTAGTGGAAGAGACTAATTTTGAGCAGAAGAAAGATAAAGAGAGCATTCCCATCAATGAGATTTTTCCTGATGACCAACTATTTTATGTAAAGGGAAGTGAACCTTGGTATGCTGATATTGTTAATTATTTGGTTAAGAGAGTTTTTAATCCTATGCTAAATTTGTAGGAGGAGGTTATTGTCTGTAGCAAAACACTACTTTTGGGATGATCCAATTCTATTTTTAATGTGTCCAAATCATATCATTAGACGTTGTGTACTTGAGGATGAACAGCAACGCATTTTAAAACATTATCACATATTCAGCTATGGAGGGCATTTTGGAGGGAAGAAGACCGCTCTTAAAGTTTTCTAATCTAGCTTTTATTGGCCAACTATTTTCAGGGATGCTCATGCCTTTTGTGCAATGTGTGATAGGTGCTAGAGAACAAGTAACATTTGTAAATGAGATGAAATGCTACTCACAGGTAATCTAGTTATTGAATTATTTGATGTATGGGACATTGATTTCATGGGCCCATTCCCACCATCCAATGGGAACATGTACACATTGATTTCATGGGCCCATTCCCACCATCCAATGGGAACATGTACATTTTCCTTGCTATTAATTATGTATCTAAGTAGATTGAAGCAATGGCCACTAAGACTAATGGTGCTAATGTTGTGTTAAAATTTCTGAAAGACATGATTTTCACCAAGTTTGGCACTCCTAGAGTAATCATTAGTGATAGAGGAACTCATTTTTGCAATAAAGTATTTGCAGCTTTGTTGAAAAAGTATGACATCACTCATCAAGTTGTAGCACCTTATCATCCACAAACTTCTAGACAAGTTGAAGTAAGGAATAGACAAATCAAAGAAATTTTGGAGAGGACAGTGAACACCTCAAGGAAAAATTGAGCAATGCAGTTGAATGATGCACTTTGGGCATATAAGACTACATTCAAGACCCCAATAGGAATGCATCCTTATAGACTTGTCTTTAGAAAAGCTTGCCATCTACCAATGGAGTTAGAGCACAAAGCATACTAGGTGATAAAGAAACTAAACTTTGATTTGAAGAAGGCAAGTGAAGAGAGAAAGCTTCAACTGAATGAACTAGGGGAGCAGAGAGATGAAGCTTACAAGAATGCAAAGATTTACAAGAAGTGAACAAAGAGATATCATGATCAAATCATTTGTAAAAGATGCATTGAACTTGGAATGGAAGTTTTGATTTATGACTCATGTTTATGTTTGTTTCTAGGAAAATTGCAGTCTAGGTGGGTTGGACCATTCCTGGTGACACAAGTGTTCTCACATTAGCTGTAGGGTTAAGAAACTTGAGGACTGGGAACAAGTTCAAAATCAATGGTCATCAAGTAAAGAGATATATGAAGGATGACTTGCCAATGCAGTTGAATGAACTTGTTGGATTTTAAAATCTATGAAGGAGGAATTTGTCTTGCATAGACGTTAAACAACGCGCTTCTTAGGAGGCAACCCAAGTTTTTGAACTTTATTTGTTTTTGTAGGATTCATTTTAGTTAGTTATTTTTTTTCTATATTAGTATAGATTTATTTATTTTTTTAAGTAGTGGTTTGATGTTTCTATTGCAGAAGGAAGAAATTTTTTTTTAGAATGAGCGTAGAAGTTGCAAAGGATTAAAGATGATGTTTCCAGTGTTATAACTGCCACCTGATATTTGCAAAGGATGTCAAAGCAATTTCAAAAGGAGAGGATGAGAATGCACTTCATTCAAGGAACCCCATAAACTTAAACTTTTATCATTATTTCACATTGAGGATAATATTTGGTTTAAGTTGGGGCCTATTTTAAGATTTACATTTATATTTTAGATTTGCATTTTCAGTCACTTCAGCTTGAAATTTTTTTAGGTGTATATTTTTAAGGAGCTACAATTTCTAATGACTTAGCCAAGCAAAGCCAAGAGTAATTGTATTAACATGCTGAAATTGAATAGGATGGAGTTATTCTCTTGTAATGATCAAGTGGCATATGATGAGTTTTTGATTACTATTGCAAATGATTTAGAATGGAGGATAGATGTTACCTTATGATTTATTAATTCTTGTAATAAGTCCTTCTTTTTCATGACTAATGAAAATTTTGATTAAGCACATTACATATGATTATGCAAAATGTATGTTGATTAGTTGATGATGTTGTGAATTTAGTGACACATTTTGGTTGATATGAGCATGCTAGAACTTCTTTGATTAACCATCAAGGCAAAATCCTAGATAACATGTTTACTTGGAAGTGATTTAGGCATACTTTGATTAGTTTGAACCTTTCAAGCTAACCTATTATATTAATTGTCACTAATGTCTCCAATAAGGTTTAATGAAAGAATGACATATGCAAAGCATGTAAAAGACTACCATTCAACATTTCTTTCTTTAGCCTTATCATTCAGTCCCTTTCAGCTTGAAAAATCGTGTTAGCCCTATTAAGAGACATATGTATACATGATGGTAGAGAGGTATTCAGTACATAAGAAGATAAGTTTGGGGGTCATTAAAAAGATGAATTTCAAAAGAAATATGGGATATAAGAGAAAGGAATCAATGAGGATTTATTCTTCAAATGGGGTGATCATGTCTCCATGAACTCAAAAGGCAATAAGTTTGGAGATGTGATAGTAATACAACACATAATTGGGGAGGGGGGGGGGGATCACATCCTAATGAATATAAAACAAAATAAGTTTGGGTGTGATAGTAATACAAACCTTAAAAAAGAAAGAACTCAAAACAAAAAGTTAAGATAGTAAATATTCAGGTAAAAT
>JAYJMB010087871.1:0-20480 GCA_036873735.1 Pouteria campechiana
GTGGAAATACTATAAATAGATATATATATATATATATATATATATATATATAGTGGTGCAACCACTCAAGAAAGCTTCTGGGGATGCCTAGGCTCGTTCATACCTAAGATTTCTAACTACTAAATATAAGCGGACATGAAGCAATAAAATTCTATTCACCTCCAAGGAAACATGTTCGATATATATTTCTTGTCCATCACATGGATCCATTCTTAATCTTTATCTCATACAACTCCAACCAGCTTTTTATCTGAAACAAAGACTTTGACAATGCCTACATGCGAATGAAACAGACCAATACAGGACAACCATCTCATTGGCATCTGATCATTTAGTGCTACTCTGATTCATCACTTGAGTGTCATCACGTTTTATGGGAGTGAGGCAGAAAGTGGAAGGAAAAAGGTATGGGAGAAAAGAATTTGTTCATTTTAGGTAATATTTAAACATAAGCAAGACAAATTTTGGGCAGAAGACAAGGGTATAAATATCAATTAATTCAACAAGGTTGATTGCAAAACCTAGGTTGAAACAAAAAGTAACACGAATGGCTATAATTCAACTGAATTTCATAAATGCTTTATGATTGCCCTGAAAAAGAAATTTAGTGCTACAAAACCTCATTATTTAGTACTCTGAAAGTAGCCAACAAGAAAATAGATAAAAATAGAAAATTATTCAATAACTTAGGTCTAATGTAATATCATTGATCTTCACTCTAGGAGGCTTGCATGAACCTTTCGCACCTTTGGTTCATTCCAAATTATTGATCTCCATTGCTAGCAAGCAATGAATAGATAGATAACAAAATGATACCCTATTGAAACAATGCCCATAAAGGGGTTGTTTGGTTAAAGCAAAATGATTTTTTATTTTTATTTTTTTGAAATGGAAAAAGAATGATGTTAACACCATAGGAAGTGATGCAAACCATAAAGGGAATAAAAACTAAACAGGTAAATTTTTTTTTTTTCTGGTAGGAAACGATGGGTAGCAATGAAAAAATTAAAGATTGTTTTTTTAGGTATATTAACAAATGTCCGTAATGGTTATCTCATCAACCAAAGATCATAAGTGTCAACAACCCATTCTTGGGCCCATATGGCTAACAAGGATGATTAGACTGTTTATGTCATCAAGATCAAGATTTGAGCTGTTTTATTTTATTCAGGAACAATTTAATAATACTTATGAATCAAGTATCTAGGGCTACATGATTAACTATATGATGATAAATGTAATTCATGACAATGATTTAGTTAAAACATTGTATTAAACCCAAAACCAAAAGGTTGCATAGTGTTTTATTGAATCTTATTATTATTATTATTATTATTATTATTATTATTATTATTATTATTATAATTGTATAACCGTCAATCAATTTCTAAATATAATTAGTTTGATATATATAAAAAAAGTCAAATGAAAGATTGATATGTATCATGGAAAATAAAACAGTAAAAGAGAATATCTTCATGTTTGAAAATATTTTATGTGAAAGAAAATTTATATTATATTATATATCATCTAACACATTAAGTATATGTTTCATGAATAGAGAAGTAAAAAAATAAAATTTTATCCAATTTGAATGGGTGATGTGATGAATCAACCATTAGATTTTCAATTTTTTCCCTCTTGATTTTATGCAACCTACTTGTATATTTTATTTTAGTAATATTTTTTATTATTAAAATATACTATTCACAGTTTTAATTGACAATTTTGCTCTTAAAATTATATTTAAAAGTTGATTGACTGTTTGGATCACACAAATACATCATCTAATACCATATTTAATATATATATATATATGTGTGTATATATATACCCCTCTAATTTTAAGTGAATACAAGATGATTAAATAAAATCTAATTCATCCATCACACTTAGTATTATCACTTTAGTTAAAATTTGTGAAATCATTTTGATCAAAAGCCTATGTGGGCCACATCATTTACAAAATGTATGAAATTATGTATAAAGTACAACAATTACTCATATCAATCTATGCTTATATTGGAATGTCACTAAACGTTATAGAATCATGAACTAATATAAAATAAAGGCTTTCAAAGGTATGAACACATGAATCCTTATGGGTCCCACGAGAAATGAAAAAAAATTTAATGATAAATATCAACTCTCAAATGATCCTAATTTTAAGCCTAGGTAAGTGTTTTATTTAAATAATCTTTGGATTACCAAATAAACAAGTCAAGTAAGATGGAAAAACTATGTTAGTATTTTATTTAGATAACCTTTGGACTATTAAATAAACAAGTAATGTTAAGTAAGATGAAAAAATTGGGTTTTCTTTAATTATTCATAATTACAAAAAATGAGAAGGTTCCTTTGAAATTTCAAAGGAATCTTTCCATTTTATACACATTTTTAATTAAGCATCCAAACATTCTAAGTACCTTTGAAATTCGTTTTTATCCATTCACTCAAGCATTAGAATGTTATAACATCCTACACAATCATCATTATAGATGTAATAAACACTTTAGTATGTTTGGATGCTTAATTAAAAATATTTAGGCTCCTATAACAATCAAACAAACTTTAATAAGTTGAGATTCGCTCTAAAATTGATTTTAATTTTTTGATCAATATGAGCCTTTGATTAATATGATCATTGAGTTCTTAACTAAATAAATGATAATAAGATTAATGATTGGGTTGGATTTCAAATAATCATCAAATGAGGCCAAAACAAAGGGGTGCTACCAATTCACTTCAGTGGTGCATACACCATTGAAGTATTTTCTTACATACATACATACATATATATAGGAGCCAATCTAGTGAAACATCTTCATTTGGGCCCACATTGATGATTACATGAAGTCCAATCCGACCATTGCATTTAGAATAATTTGTTTATCTATGAATCCAAAATTCATCAAAATCGAAGATTTAAATCGGTTATAATCATTTAAGAGTGAATATCAATGTATTAAAATTGTTTAATTACTACATAAATTTTAAATCCTTTAATTATACATTTATGCTTTCTAAAATATTTTTTCTATGCGGATGAATGATTTTATAAATTATTATAACATTCTAACATTCTTTTATAATATGATTTTCATATTTTAAACATGATTTTGTATTTTTTTTTGAAATGATACAACTTACACGACTCTAATCAAAATAATTTTTGATATCATAATTGAACAAATGCTAAATAAAATGGCCAAATTGGATTCAATGGAATCATCAAGGTGGGTCATTTCTGTGTGTGAGGAAACTTTCGCAGTATGCGAACATTTTGAAATTTACCTAAATCCATTAAAATGCTATAAAATCTTATATAATCATTCTTTTAGTTGGAATGAACAATTTTGAAGCTTTGGATGCTGAATTAAAAGTATATGAGTCCCTTTAACAATCAAACAATTTTAGTGGGTTAAGATTCAATCTCAAATGATTTTTAATTTTGTACCCAATATGAATTTTTTATTGTGATGATTTTTAAGTGCCTAGTGAAACTAAATAATGATAATATTAATTGTTGGGTTAAATTTCATATAATCAAAGTGGGCCCCAAACAAAATGAGGCCACTAATTCACTTCAGCTATACATGTATAAAAGGTAATACTTCACCACTGAAGTGAATTGAAGGTACCATTTTGTTTGAGCCCATCTTGATTGTATGAAATCTAACTAAACCATTAATCTTACCATTCTTTATTTAGATACACAATCAAATATCATCCAAATCGAAAATTCGTATTGGTCACAAAAATTAAAATAATTTGAGAGTGAATATAAACTATTAAAATTGCTTGATTATTAAATGAACACATACTTTTAATAAAGCATCTGAACCTTCTAAAGTGTTTATGCCATTGAAAATAATGGTTGTATACAATTTTATAATATTCTAATGCTTGAGTAAATAGATTTTAAGTACATTTTAAAATTTTACATATGCTTTTATACCTTTTTAAAACATGTGGCCCACACAGGTGTCCGATTAAAATGATTTCTGATGTCTTAGTTAAATAAATAATGTTGAATATTATGGTTTGATTAGATATTTATATAATCATCAAGGTAGGCCTCGAATTTCCATGTGTGTGGGTGGGTACAGGGTAATTTGTATTTACCCTCTAACCTTTTTGAATTTTACATTTTTCACCTGATAACTATCGATTTTGCAAAATGTTCATCCAAGTGACTATTGTTAGGGTTTCTAACGGAAGTCAAAATTTGAAAGGTCAAAATCTTGACAAGCTTTTTTGACCCACCTACGCATGATCAAGGCAATATAATAGTACCTTTAAAATTCCTACCGTACCCAATCTTGATGGTTAGTGAGTCAGATGATGAAAATAAACCCCAAAAATTGAAATTTTGATAAGATGAACATCTTTAAATTCATCTAATTAATTTTAAATTTTCAGAACCCATCTCCATTATTTGACTCATGGGTTATCATGGACACAATCTAAGGATACCATTACATAGCCCCAATAATGTATCGTTGGGCCAAAAATTCTAACCTAAATTGACTAGTTAAGATTTTGATTGGTTAAACTTTAACTTCCATTAGAAACCCTAAAGGTCATCAATCAAATGGGCTTTTTCGCAAAAATAGGGGTGAATATGCAAAATCAATAGTTACAAGGTAAAAATTGCAAAATTCAAAAAGGGTAAAGGGGTAAGTGCGAATTGCCCTATAGGAAATTATTCAATAAACCTATTCATTTTCAATGAAAATTGATAATTTTATTATATCTAATTCATCCATAATATTATTTAATAGACATTTATTTATGATACTAAAAATTATGATGATTGAAAACTTACACGTGCCAAAAAAATAAAATCTTTTGGGAATGAGTATGTAGCCATTAAAAGTCTTTTCAAATGGTATCAACCATAAAAACCCTCAATATAAATGATTTTAAGTATTCTACATAAAATGATAGTGGTGAATATGATAGATGGATTGAGACTCATCCAAATTTTAAGGTGGGCTTAAAATGAATAAACCCCACGTAACCGATTGCATATCTATATCTGTGTCTGTGTGTATGTGTGTGTGCGTGTGTGTGTGTGTGAGAGAGAGAGAGAGAGACATTCTTATGTAAAATAGTTGCAACCTCAAGTTTTGACACGATATAATGTTTCAATCAAATCCAAGTCGACCATCATGCTAAACATCGTTTATTTAGTGTAAATATAAAAAATCATCCAATCGAAAACCTATATAAGTCACAATAAAAATAAACTCATAAGATTGCTTGAAATACTTTTTTGAGTATTGTCACCCACATAGGTTTTCAATTGGAATGATTTTTTATATCTAGACTAAATAAATTATATTAAGTATGACGGTTGGCTTAGATTTGATTAAAACATCATAGCATTTAAAAAAACTCAAGGGGTTGCAAATTGCGACCCATTTCACATGAAAATATCCCTACACGCACATGCTTGAAGTTAGTTATTTCTTAAAACCATCATTTCAATATTCAATATATATGAAAAGGCTAATAAAGTAAAGATGGCATTAAAAAATGTTAACCAATTATAGCCAAATATTCATCGAAAAATTCAAAGAATTAATGAACTAAGCTTAACAATCCTACAACATCAATTTAAAATTTCTACTTGCCTATAGCATGTGATGTTGCACAAAAATTAAGTACATTATATAATACATGTTGAAATATAAGAACTTGAAATGTGAAGTTTTCATGATTCACTTGCATGACCAAGCTATAGATAAGATCAAAGCTGATCAACAATCAAATTTTAATCTATAAGCTATTTATATTTACTATTTACTGATTAGTGAGCTAAGATCATATAAATTTTATTATAATAGCTCAATGAATTATGGAGCAAATGCAATACATCTTAGAAGTCTTGTTACAAAGATTTTAAGAGAAGTATCTTCAACTTGTTGTGAGAAAAATTGTAGCACTCGTATACCTATGAATACTAAGCAACTTGATAGAAAAGAGTGGACAGAAACATTTTTATTTATTATAAAACTAGACTTTATTTAAGAATTATGAAGAAAAATAAAGGTCAAGCTAAATAAAAGCAATAATGTTCAATAAATTTGGATTATTTCTTTGCTGAAGATAATCTCCTCCTTCCATGGCTAGAACAAATAGAAAAAAAAATAAAGATGTGGCAAACAATGAGAAACAAAATTACTCAAAGCTTGCTAGAAAAATAGCACACAATCATCTTGGGATCATAATTGAAGATGAAGGTAAGGAGAGTAGTAGTGCAATTAAATTTGAACATGAGAGCAACACAAATAGTGAAGATAATAATAATAATAAGAATGAGACTAATTTCAAAAAACCATCCTCAATCTTCATAATCAGAGCATACAAGTTAATATCAAAGGGTCTAGTGGTATAACAAAGTATAAGGAGGAGGATGAAGAAAAACCATCAACAATGCTTACATATTAAGTTACTATAACACCTAGGGTGTTAAAAATAAGGAAAACTTTTTCGCAGTTCAGTATAGTGAGGAACTAAGGTGATAAACAAGTGTTTTGCAAAGAAATTGTTATTGAAACTGAATTGTACAAATAGAATGGTCTCATTAGTAGTTCTTAAGTGAAATGGACCCAAGTGGTGATTTTAAGTAAAATCATATATATGACTTGAGTGACTAGTGAAGTATAATTATTATGTGTAATGTGGTATGTATGAGATATTGAATTAAAATTTTAAGATGGTTTATAGTTTTGAACTATTGAGTTGAATGTTATGTAAAAAGAATTCAATAGGTGAGTTTCGTGAAATCGCAGAAACTCCAAGGGATGAATAGCCTTATATGATGTTTGAGATGTTTGAAATTTGCTCATGTGGATATTAGTAGAGTTGGGTTCATGAATTCTACAAATTTCATCATTGTGAGCTATATAAAGGAAACAAGAAGAAAAAGAACTCACGTAGTGAATTGAACAAAAGCATGTTTATGATTTATATGAATGACTTAAAATAATTATCATATATATTGTAATGTATGTAAAACATTGGTTTGAGCATTGAATGCAATTTGGAATGACAATGGCCTATGGAGTTACCTATAGCAGAAAAGTCGGTAAAAAGAACTGAGTAGGTGAATTTTGGAAATTAACCTCAAATGAGTTGGTGAATAGCATAAACATGTTTCATTTCATATATGTGATGTGTGTGGAGTGATTTTTGAGACAATTGGAAGGTTTTATATGAAATGGGACCATGGGTGATATTTCATAAATGCAAAGCCAAATTTCTGCAATTAGGATAGTTTATTATAATAAAAATGCTATTACTTGAGTTTGGGGTTAGAATAATTATTCTAAATGATCATTTTGGGATGATTATGCATTGGAATAATTGAATTTGAAAAGCGGTTTGGGATGCAAATGCAATATCCCATGATTTTGGGGTTATATTAAATGGTAGACATCAACATATGGTGAAAGAAAGTTGAATATGACAAAGGTGTCATTTATGCTCAATTTTTTACATAATTGGAGAATGATTTAAGAAATGTGTTCAACATGAAGTTGTGGTCCTTGAAATTATCTTTCAAACGCATCAAGTATCACGCAATTCTGATATTGTATGAGAGAGATATGGCCGAAGCAATGGAACTGTTTGGGGCAACAGAATTCGAGGCCGTGACTCCAAAATTTGAGGCTACAGCACCAAAATTTGACAAAGGGGTGTAGGGGAGGCAATAGGAATTGAGACTGCGGCGCCAGAATTTGAGGTCGCAGCTCCGTTTTCCGATTAAGTAGGTTGGCTGACTTTTTAAAGCCTATTCCGTCCCATTTCTTCACCATTTGTTCCATTTCTTCCCAAATCCATGCCCTAACCCCGTTTAGGTCCAAAACTTGCCATTTTTGCTAGAAAGCATAGGGATTAAGATGAGTAATCATGCAAGTATGCTTCTAGGCTTTGGTTTTTTATGCTTGAACAACAGAAAATGGAAGAAAATCCAACTTCTTGCAATTGGAAGGAGCTTCTTCGAGTTTTGAGCTTGTAATCACGCTCATGGGTGTCAGCCATGCTTGATTTACATGGTAAGTTGCTCCTTCCCATCCAAAAATTGGATTTTTACAAGCTAGGGTTTTGTACAATTTCAGGAATAGTGGAAATTGAATAAGATTATATGGTTTATGTCATATTAATCATGGGAGAAACGATTTAATTGGTTGATTATAGTGAACCAGGCATGAGAATTCTTGAATTTGGCTTACTAGGGTTTTGTGAATAGTAACTTTAGGGGAATTTTATGATTTATGTAAACTTAGCATGGGAAAATTAATTAATATCTGAATTATGATGTTCTGGGACTTATATGAAGTGATTTGGACCATTGAAACCGAATTTTTTATTATGATCTAATTGGAGTTGAAAAAGAAATTTTTGTGTATGGGCTATGTTAGCCACAAATCGATTGGATTAAATGTCTAATTAGATTGTTATTGAAGTTACTTGCATGCTAGTTGTGTTATATGATGATTACATATGGTTGGAAATAAGATTCCTCAAGAACCCTTATTGAGTATGTTGGCTTTTGACTATATATTGATAAGTATGCAATTATGCATTTGGGAAGTATGTGGGTTTACCAATAAATCAATCATAGCATCTATTCGAAATAAATCAGTTTGAGTTATGTTTGTAAATGAATGAAATTATTGCTCTGTACAAGATGATTTGAGAAGGATGAAAGGCATAGAGCTTGAGGAGAGTATAATGATACTTCATCAAGTAGGCTCTTTCATGTTTCATGTATAAGTGGTTGGGGATAATGAATATCTCATTTGTTTGTATCTGGGCTTGTATATTTTAGTTGGGGATATACATTGGTTTACGGTTGATATTACTTGGTTTGTTAAGGATATTGGGTATCCCTTAGATTTGAATAATTAATGTTTTAGCTCGGTATAAATGTCTAATGTGAGGGATAGAGAATAATAGCAATTAATGTTGTATGATTACTTTCAAGATTAATTCAAAAGGAGATTGGTTGATTGGATGGGAATGATAGTGATTCCCTATTTAGTATGAATTGATGAACATACGTTATTATCATTGACATAGTTACATATTTGAAATAATGAGGATTGTAGTCCTCATAACATTTGTACTTGAATGTGTCTTGGATGGAGGATTAAGCCTCATGGCTATGCATTAAGGATGTAATGATTTGTTAGAAATTATGCATACTTTAGACTGAAACAAGTTATTGTGAAGTAATCACTAATTTCTTTTATCTGTGCCTACTTACTAAGTTACTCAGACTTACGCCTTCTTGTAAATTTTTAGTTAACATGCTAGGTGAAAATTTTCCAACTGTGGATTGGGATTGTTGAGCAAGATTGAAGATTCTTTCATTATGGTATAGATTTGTAATTGGATAATTCATAGTGTATTTGTATTACGATTAGAGGATTCAAATGATGTATAATAAGATATAATTGCATATCTAGTGATAAATGTATATGATATTGATATGGATTTGTTTATTGTCATCATGGGGCGAAGCAGGTTCTGGGTTGTTAGTAAGTTGGGCTATCTTAATGATTTATGAATTAATTTATAATTGGAAATACAGTTGATTGAAAATTATGAGTTTGGATATTAGAAATTGATTTGAATGATTGTATATCAAATTTTAAATCTTGAAAATACAGGGTAAATTTTGCCAAATTTTTTGTTAAAATTCCATTAAATTAAGGAAATTGGAGGGAAATAATAAAAAGTATAAGTGTACTAGAATGGGATTCGAGCACCCCTGCCCTAAAAGTGAGGAAGCTGTAGTGAAAATAAAGGCAGATAATCAAAGTTACGCCTTAGAAGGCAGGGCTTGACAGTTACATAATCTACATGGCCTATGATCCTTCCCTATCATTACTCATACAAGCAATATGGATAATGGACACAACAACCACAACCACCTCCATCTAGTGCTAAATCATATAATTATTTTTTTGGTTATCCACCTTAATATGGATATGAATATGGCCTATATAGCCACAAAAATAACAATAATAAGGATGAAGATGACAATCCTGCTAGGCAATCATGCTAGTGATTATAAGATTTGAAAAAAAAAAAAAAAAGAAAAACATTTACTTACGTTAGATAATTAATTATCTCAACTTGATGTTGAAGTTTTTGTTTACTTGATATCATATTCATATTTTTGAGCTTTTCATTTTAACTTGATGACTTGACTCATAAACAACTAGCTTAGCAAGAATTGACTGATACACCATATAAATCTTAGATGTGCAAAATATAAAAGAACCACGCATTCTTGTGCATATTAATTTTTTTCATGTGGCTTTAATGAGTTTTTGTTGCTATTGCCCACATGAATTTGCAATCAAGGTAGCTTTTTATAGATAGTTAAAAATATAAAATAAATAACATGATTGGTTTAGATTTAATCAAAACATCATTGAGGGTTCAAATGACAAGGTTGCATAAAATCATTCAATATAACCAATTACATACAAATATTTTCCTGCACACACACACATACATATATATACATGGGAAATGGTTCAGAGGAACCCTCTTATTTTTTAAGCCCATGAAAAATCATCAGAGAAAACCCATTCTAACCATCATACTTAGCATTATCACTTCAATTAAAACATACGAAATCATTCTAATCAAAGGTGTATGTGGGCCACACCATTTAAAGATGTATAGAATTATATTTTAAACATAAAATTACTTGTATTAGTCTATACATATAATCAAATGTTACAAAACTTTGTAGAATCGTGAATTAATATAGGACAAAGGCTTTCAAAGAGATGGATAAATATTTATATCCTCATGAATCCCATAAGAAATGAAATAATTTTAAATGGTGGACATTAGCCATCAAATGATCCTAATTTTCGGCCTAGTTAAGTTTTTTTTTATTTAATCTTTGAATTACTTAGTTAAATAAATGATGTTAAGATGATTAGATTGGATTTCATTTCCACTAAGTACAATATTATAATAAAAAGGGCTCATTTGAGATTTCAAAGGAACAGTTCCTTTGAACCATTTCCCTAGATATGTCGAGGAATACTTCGGTAATGCATGCACTACCGAAGCGAATTAGTACATCATTTCCATTTGGACCCCATTTTGATGATTTTATAAAATTTGTTCCGACTATTGTATCTAGTATCAATGTTATCAAAACCAAACCGGTAATTGAATCGGATAGTGATTTGGTTCAATTTGAAATGGTTTAATCGTTGATCCAAACCAATTTGATGGGGGTAAAATGATTTGTATTAGGTATTAAATGAAGCTGATTTACGCAGACTGACAATTGGGTAATTGCAAAAAAAGCAGGCTCTCTTTAGAGATGAAGAAGACATTTGAGATTTTTTATTCCCTTTCATTGGGAGCTACAATGATTTTTTCAATCAATAACCACAACGATTTCCCTTTTATGGCCAAAAGAAATTGGTTTTGCATCAATTAGAAGATTGAGTTTGGATCGAACTATTTGATTTTTTGTTGCTTGACATGAAGCCATGGGTTTTGGCAACTTATTATTGTCGATGGTAAAATAAAAAAGTTAAAAAGGTAACAACAAGTAGAGGTAGGGGTAGGGTTGTTGACTTTTGAGGGGTTTACTAATTCGACTGTGGTTTGCACAGTTCATGCAATTTGTTGTTAACGGACTGAACTGAGTCCAACCAAACAGAAGGCATAATCAGTTCACGGTTTAACCGATCGAACCGGCCAATCCAGTCCGATTTTAATAACATTATTTAGTATTACACATTTATTAAAGATATTAGCGATCATTTCAATCAAAATATTGTGCGGACCACATCATTTAAAAAAGTATAAAAACATAGGTAAATTTCGAAATTTGCTTTTCACTCAAGCATCGAAATATTAAAAAATCTATAAATTAATATTATAGATGGGATAAACACTTTAGATGGTTTGAACGTTTAATTAAAAGTACGCAGACCCTCTAAATGATCAAACAATTTTAATGAGTTTACTTCATTGTCAAATTAATTATGATTTTGTGATCAACATGAGCTTTTGATTAAGATGACCTTTGAGGCCTTAGCTAAATAGATGAAAAAATAAATATATATATATATAGAGAGAGAGAGAGAGAGAATGCTTCGGTAGTGCATATATTGCCGACGTCAATTAGTACATCATTTCCATTTGGGCCCTTACACAATCATTATTTTAAAGAGGATAAACATTTTAGAAGGTCCGGATGCTTAATCAAATATAAATCCATTGAACAATGAAATAATTTTAATGAGTTAATATTCACTCTTAAAATTAATCAATTTTTGTGGCCAAAAAAATATTTAATTAAAATGACTTTTGAATTCCTAGCAAAAAAGATTATGACAAGATTAATATTTGACTCAGAATTCACATAATCATCAAGGTGAGCCCCAAACGAAGTTTGACCATAGAAGACTTCCATCATCAATTAACCATATAAGCATTCCCTTAAACATATATATAAGGAATGCTTTGGTAGTGCAAGTACTGACTAAGTGAATTAATACAACATTTTTCATTTGGACCCCATCTTGATGATTTTATAATCCAACCTAATCATTATTCTTATCATTACGTATTTAGCTAGGGCCTCAATAATTATTTTATTAAAAAGCTTACGTTGATCATAAAATTAAAATCAATTTAAGAATTAATTTCAACCCATTAAAATTTATTGATCATTTAGAGGGGCCCACATATTTTCAATTAAATATTTAAGCCTTCCAAAGCATTCATTCCATCTATAATATTAATTTTATAGAATTTTATGATATTTCAATGATTAAGTGAATGAATTCAAGTGAATTTCAAATTGTACACTAATTTTTATACTTTTTAAATGGTGTGGCCCACACAAGATTCCGATTGAAATAATTTATAATATCTTTATTAAAAATATAATAATAAATATAATACTCAAAATGAACATCATAAATATAAATATATATTATAAATATACATATATACATATAATTCTATAGATATACGTATATCGATACATCTATGTATGTATAGATATAAGTACATATATACATATATTTACATATATAGATACACATATACCTATACATATATGAAAAGATCGATATATATAAATACATACATATTTTTTTGCGAGACTAAAAATATATATAAGGGTTATGATTTTGTGAAACTAAATCATATTTTTTTCTTTTTTCTATATAAACTTGAAAATCACAATGGGATTTTCAAGTTTGTGAAAAAAATAAAAAATATATAAAAAAAATAAAAAAAATAGAGTTTTGAGACCGGTCTCACGGCTACCCATCTGAGACTGATCTCACATGATCATCCCCCATGTACATATATATATACGTGTATATAGATATATATATATATATACATGCATGTATACGTATATATACGTATATATGTACGTACATATATGCGTACATACACGTATATATACATATATATACATATGCATATATATATACATTTATGCGTATAATATATATGTACATACGTATAGTTGTATATATACATATATATAATTGTATACATATGCATATATATACATATATAGACGTATATATACGTATATATACATATGTGTATATATACGGTTTCTTTCTTTCCAGTAGTTAGCATTAGCATCATTCCTTTGTATTACTTTAGTTATATATGTCTTTATAATATTTGAATTCAGATAAATTTCTACATTTAAGGTTATTGAGAAATTTTGTCTCTCTTTCTTCAAGAACAAACATCTCCTATGAATGCTTTAGCAATAGTGTAAATCAATGTTGCTACAACATCAGATTCAGGAGGAGTTTCATCTTTCTTTTTATCCTTACCATCTGTTTTTATATGTTTAACATGGTCTTTTATATAATTTTTATTAACTTCAGTTAGGACATTTGTCCACCAACCCTTAAGGGCTCCTACAAAACCTTGGGTTAAATATATGCATGCTTTCTTTTCACTTAAACCATCATAAGCATAAGCTGTTGCAGCCATAATCATTTTATGAAGAATATTTATAATTTGGCATTATGACATTCCATCAATATTCCAAACATAAATGGCTTCTGCAGAGAATTTGTTTTGAACTATCTAAGGAGTATCTTCAAAGAGCATAGTAGGAAAAGTGTTCCTGTGATAATAAGGCTTGGATGGATTTCTCCAATTTTCTTTAGGTTTGAAGTTTCTAATAGGATTTATATCTTTTAAATCAGAGTCTGGTTTTAAATTACTGAACTAATTTTCTAAAATTTCTACTTCATTTTCTGAATCATTAGATTCTTCTACATTAGTTTTTTCTTCAGTTTCACTTTGTGAATTTTCATTTAAAGTGTTTATTTGTTGAGTTTTGGATGATTATCCTATGTCTAACAGTTTTAGTCTATTATTTAATTCTTCCATGAAATTTCTATTTTTTATAGGTTTTAATTTTTCCGTTTTAAATAATACTGAAGTTTCAGTTTCAAAATTAAATATTGGTTTCTGAAGTTTTGTTTCAGGAGATTTTACTTCCTGTAATTTACTATCTATCTTCTCTAGGTGTTTACCCATTGTATTTAAACAATTATTTGTATAATTATTTTGTTGAAATATTTTTTAGTTGTCTGATCTATTTATTGGTTCTTTTTCATCGATCCTATCTCTGAATGGTGCAGAGATTACACTTTTACCATTTTCTAATTTTACTATGTGTCTAATAGTTGGTGAATATTTATTCGTCTCAATTTCTCCTTTTTCTAAGGTTTCCCATATAGGATTTATTCCTGTTATATAAGGATAAGATGATATACATTTAGTATAATTCTTTTCAAACCATTCAAAGAAGTTTATGTTTAATCTTATACTTTTCATAATACTATACCATTCTTCTTGAATATTATTTCTTTTAGTTTTACTGAATGTTTTAAAGAACCATTGCCTTTTATTTTTATTGTTTTCAGAATAGAAATCTTTTCTAATAGTTTCCTGATCTATTTCAAAAGGTTCTTCTATAATATTTATAGGCGGGTCAAGCTCATGAGGTTTTCCCTCTATTTCTGTTAGAGTTGGACTATTTGGTCCTTCAGATTCATATTTAACTTTAGCATATATAATATCTGAAAGATTAGAAGTACTATATCTAACTTCTTCTATTGGAGTTTTAGAATTATTTGGTCTTTCTGACCTTTCAAATAGTCTATAGGGGTTTCAGAAATAGTACATCTAAATTCTAGTTCTACAGTTCCATGTTGATGTGTTATGGATCGTTGGATCTGTAATGTTCTGGAGTTTCATTATTTCATTAAGCTTCCAGGATTTTAGAAATTTGACTTGATCCCATTTAATAGTTTTAGGAATCATTTTCCTTGTTTTTATAGGTTCTGCTTGTAATTACATAGTTTCTCTAGGATTATGTCTTTTTTCTCTGACTCCCTTAATGAAAGCACATTTTGAAAGCTTATAAGAGAATCTATACATTATTGCTAATGGTAAAGATCCTTATTCCATTTCTATATTTGAAGTTTTTATTAATAAAGTTAAAGCTTTTAGTATATTTGCATCTTTTAATGCTACTGTGAAATTGGAAAAGGCATTGAAATAGACTGTTCCGTCATATAAGCTGGTCTCAATGGCTCCTAGTTGGGAATTTTCCCATACAGCATGTCTAAGGTCATTTAGACTAGTTAATATAGCAATACCATTTCTAGATAGAGGCTTTATGGCTATTTGAACCAGTCCAAAGTGAATGTAATTATATTTACTTTTAATATGTTTTTCAATTAATTTCAAATTTATTAGTTGAAGCTTTTCAAAGTAATTTTGAAGTGGAATTCTCTTCAACAGCTCTTACATTTAATGTAAACATGTTTAAGAAACTACCTTTTTGGTAAATAGTTTTTATTGGAACGTAAAATTATCCAAATAGAATTATTCTAACTAATGTTTTCATAAGAAATTTCTTCACTATTAATTTCATTTTCTTCTCTGGAAGAAGAGGATGATGCTTCAGACATTTGTCTTGTAAAGATTTCCATTTTTCTATAGTTAATCACAGTAATTTCTTAAATCTTTCAAATATCAGATCACTGTCAACGATTTTACCCCTACTGGACTTATATACATGCATATATATACACATAAATATATACATATTATATATATATACGTATATACATATATATATATGTATATATATGTGTGTGTCTAGTTCAGCATCTTAAAATGAGACTATTTATATCTCAACATATTAACAATTTTTATAGAGTTGTGCACACAAAAAGATATATTGTAAATGGTATGGCCCATAGAGGATTTCAATTAAAATGATTTATAATATCTTTATTAAATATATAATACTAAATGACCATATACACATGTATATATGCATATGTATATATATACATATATATATATATGTGCATATTTGATATAGATACATATGTGTGTTTATGCAAATCAATGTTCCCATTATCGTTGATAATATCGTTCTCCCCAATCAGCAATAAAAGACCTAACTAAAAAACAATAATGTCGTATAAATCAATCAATATTATCGTCTCTTTATCGAGAAAATCTCATATTCTCATAATATTATTGTTAAGTGAACCGATAATATCGATTCGAATGAAGTGGGTGAGCATTCAGACGTTGTGACTGTCTCCCACCCACCCATCCCCCAAAAAAGCGAGTTTTTGCTTTTCAAAACCCTCATTCCCATCTTCCATTGGCAAAAACGAAAACTCCTTTTGTGATATGGTGCGGAATAAACAGCATTTTCAAGATCAAAATCAGATTTTTCCATCCAAACGACCGAAAGCTATTACGGTATGAAAAATCAATTTTGATGTTGTTTTTCGTGTTTTTTTTTTTTTTTTTGAAATCGAATGCTTGCAACATATAATGCATTATAATTTTGATTTATACGGATTTAGACAACAAAATTTGTTGTATTTGTGAAGATTGGGTATAAACACTTGATTTGGGGAAAATCCCCAAATCGTTTGATTCATCCCAAATTAGTCGCTATTTACGAATGGAAACATAAATTAGATGTTAGATTTGCTGAAAACAGTGATTTCCAGCAAAAAACAATGATTTTCTTTTTTTTTTGTAAAATTACACATTTAGGGATAAGCTTAAAACGTTATTTCTTCAAAAAAGCAATGTTTTGGTCATGATAAATGCAATATATTTAGCTATTTAAGCATTGAGAACATGAGAAGTCAGTTCCAAGCAACCCATTTGAAGCTCAAGTAAGTTATGAAATCGAGGAGAATAACAAAACTAGAGGAACACACTTAGCTTGGAGTAGTCCAAATGTTAGAAATTATCCTAAGGTGCCTAAGGAGGTTAGAGCACTTATGAAAGAGGCTATTCAGTCGGGTGCTATTATTGGAAGAGTTTGAAAGCGGAAGGAGAAGGAGATTGCAACTAAATTGGGTGGTTTGGGTTATAATGTTGATAAAGGTGATGATGATGATGATGGAAATGAGAGGGAGCAGATGAGGCAAGCTATGGAGGCTAACAGGGCAAAGCAATGGACTAGAGAGGAATCAATTAGGTTGGAGAGGGATAGACCTATTTTCCATGGTCTACAAGGGAAGCTAGAGTGACAAGCATGCAAGCGGGATTGAATGAAGGATGGAGACAGAAAGGATTACTGAAGAAGTTTTTGATCCATACATCATCTATGAGGGGATCACAGCCGAACCTGTATAGATAGGGTGGTTGAGTGAGGTAGAAGATGACTTAGATATACAAAAAGGGTAGAGATTGTGTAAAGAATCTTGGAACTCATGTTGCTAGATTCTTTATTTATTATGTTGTTCCTCTACATTTGGCATATACTGTAGCTTTAAAAATATGATCCAAGCTACACAGATGGAAGGAGAAAATGTCTCGCCTCCTTCAACGCACCAGATTGTGCTGACATACCTTGATCAAGAGAATGAGGACATATAAAACTGAATAAAAGGAATAAATCATACATGGAAAACATATGGCTTCGTTATGATGGGTGATGGGTGATGGGTGAACCGAACCCCGCAAAACTTAGTATCATCAACTTTATGTTGTATTGTAGAAGCACTACAAATCTACGGATGCATCTAAGCATATCAAGGATGCAGCTTATATTCAAAACTTGATTGAGAAATAGATTGAATCCCTCAGCTCAAAATATCACGTGGTACAAATTATTACAAATAATGAAACTGCATTTAAGAATGCTGGAAAGCGTTAGAGAGGAAACTACCTTTGTATTAGACTCCTTGTGCAGTTCACTATATTGATCTCATTTTGAAAGATATTAACCGACGACCGAGTATTCGTAGTGTGATAGAGAAGGGTTGACGGATTACTAAATTCATCTACAACCAAAGTTGGATAAAGGCATTTTTCTATAAAGCATCTGATTATAGGATGGAGATTTTATGTTCAGGCAAGACCCGATTTGCCATAAATTATATTGCATTGGACAGTTTAGGAAACGGTCACCAAGCACTCAATACAGCATTCAACAATGATGTGTGGCATGATTCCAGATATGCACAACACCTTCCTTCTGGGATAAAGTACGAACAGTGTTGAGTATTTTAAAACCCATATATAGAGTATTAAGAATGGTTGATAATGAGACTTATCCTAACATGGATTCTTTGCATGAGGCATTTTAATTCATGGAGTCCATAGAAAAAAATGTGAGAGGTGGGCAATGGGTGATTACCATCATAGAAGATCGCCGGAAGAATATGTTCCATCATGCATTACATATAGCTGGTGAGTTTTCTTATATGAAGTATCTTCTTTTCTTATAGCCGAATTGCAATCTTATTATTGCAGCATATTTTTTCAAACCAAAATACTACTATGAGCATGGTCTTAGGGCGAATATGGAGTTAAATGAGGCAGTGTTTGAAGTCTTTGAGAAGTTATTTCCCAATCGCCCAAATACTTGCGACTATGTAACCTAGGTAAATTACTTATATTGCTCACTAAATACGCTTCATTATCTTATTTAATGTGATAAATAAAAAAGATTAATCCTTATTAATGTTCCACTAGTTGATAGCTTTCCGCAAAGTGCAAGGGATATTTGGAAAGGCAGTGGTTATTCAATCACGATCATAAGGATTACCTTGTATGTAATTATTTCTAAACCTTACGTAATTTTACAGTTGATTAATGATGACTTACATATCTACTTAATCTTTACAAGTACTGATACATAATCTTGAATTGATTATAAGCGAATAGTAGAATTTATATGGCATGGACACCCCAACACTTACGGCTACTAGCAGTGCGGAATCGAAATCAAACAATGTCTTCATCGCCATGTGAACAAAACTGGAGTACATTCTCTCATATCCATACCTAGAGAAGGAATAAACTACAGTATAAAAAGTGCAAAAGCTAGTTTTCTGTCATTATAATATGAGGTTACGGGATAGGATGCTGCGAGAGGAAAATAAAGTGCTCGATGACCCTCTAGATCTTATGATGATTGGACGGTATACACACATGGAGGAGCATAATACCAGAGAAGATACATTATATGAATGGTTATGATTAGAAGATCCAGATGAACCGAATGGTAATCCAGTAGAAGTTATTGCTTAAGAAGCCATTGCACAAGGTGTGGATGTAGAAAGAGTGCTACAGCGAGAGCTGACTCCAAAAGAAACATTTGATCTATTATCTAAATCTCAAACCCAATCGACTGCTAAGGGAGCCTCACAAATGTCTCAGCAAGCCTAGAGTACTTCTTTATCGTCAATAACAGATAGCGGAGACGATGATGCTGGTCGTGTTAGTGGTGGTGGTGATGATGATGATGTTGATGGCGAGACTGATGGTGGCATTGGTGGAGGTGGTTCATCATACCCAAAGAGTCAAAGGCCATTTAGCCCATTTACTTGCGAGGAGTATACGCTGGCCACACAAGATAAGGATCATTGTGCACTCCCTCCAATCAGGCGATATGAGAGAATGTCTGGAAATAGGAAGGGCAACAAACCAGTTGAAGATAACACATTTTCAAATAGGATGGCATCCGTGGATTTAAGTAGCAATAAAAAGGAGTCTTCCTATGATCCAGGCAGTTTATCATATCCATATCAAGGGTCAAATGATTCTAGATATAGACCTTAGAGTTTAATTCCACAGGCTGCATCAGCTTGGTTTAGTCTACCACATGAATGGTATCAACCCTCTTCACTACCATCTCAACTCAACTTAACCTCAGATTATATCCAACCATATGGGTATACATCATCAAATTACCTAGAAAGTGGAGTAGATTCATCATCTTCTTATACCATTTTTAGATTTTCTTGTCCATATAAATATGAGTTTACACGTCAACAAGATGACGATGAACTTGGGAAACCTGCACGACACTCCACTTGGTATTAAAGTAAGAGTTAGTGTTTAGTTTTAATTTTCGAAACACTTATCATATA
>JAYJMB010087872.1:2982-14894 GCA_036873735.1 Pouteria campechiana
AAGTTAGCACTTTTGACCTTAAAATATGATGACTTTGCAGCCTTCATAATGGATAGGTTGTGTTTCAAAACTTCTAAAGTTAAACTTCAAAATTTCTAAAGGTCATATATCTTTCAATGCAATGCTTCTTTAAGAGCTTTTAGAACTAGTGTCTTATATAATGCCTTCCTTAGAACTTTCAGAACTAGAATTTTTGAATTCCAACAAGTCCTTAGATAACTTATAACTTTTGAATCATTTTTGCTTATTTTTGAACCTCTAAAATGGTATTTCTAAAATAGCTTTACGAGCTTTTGAATTTCATGAATTTTTCAATGTAGCACTTCCTTCAGAATCCATAATGCCTTATTAATGTGCTTTAGATCTTCTGAAGTTATACTTCAAAACTTCTAAAGGTTGAGACTTTCCAATATAATGCTCCTTCAGAACATCTTAACATTGACACTCCCGATGGCTAGTTTTTTCTTTTATAAAGCTTATGTTAATCTTTTGAAGCAATCTCTGAAGTTACTTTGATGACTCTTTGACATACCTCGTTTCAAAGCTTCTGAAGTTCCCCTTCAGATTTTCTGAACTTTGGCATGGTCTTAGCTCTGCTCTAGTATTGCTCTTCAAATTATCTAAAGTCTATTTCAGATGTTCTAAAGTTCTTCTTTGAACATTGATGTTTCCAATTGGCTATTGTTCATCATTTGAAGCTCCTCTGGACATGTTCCAAAGATCTTTTGAAGGCTTCAGATGTTCTTAACTTCTCATCTGAGATCTTCAGGCTTAACTTTCATGTGTTCCGATAGTTTTAGCATGTTCTTAACTTATTTTTCTTGATGTTAGAAGTATCCCAATGCATCTAAAATCGTGAGTTCTACACCTAAAGCATCTTGTTTCTTTCATCGTAGTGCCTTCTAAAGCATCTTCTGAAGTTTTGAAGTTTCTCCTCTAAAGCTTTTGCAATTTCTGAATAATCTTCTAAAACTGAAATGCAACTTCTGAAGATTTAAAAGCTCCCCTTGAAACTTTGGCATTCTAGTTCTAAAGCTTCTTGCATTTTTCTAGATCACCCTCTAAAATGTATATTGCAACTACTAAAATCTCCACATTTTTTGTAAGTTCCTTCTGAAAGTTTGAATGCTTATTATGTAGCTATCTCTGAACTCCAGAACCTTGTTCCGAACCTTGAAATCTCGCGAACTTCTAAAATTTATCAAGCAACTTCTGAAATCTCCAAAACTTTTGTAAGTTCCCTCTAAAAGCTTGAGTGCTCTTTTTGAAGCTATCTTTGCACTTTGAAATCTCAACAAACTTTCATTTTCTTGAATTCAAATCATTAATTAAGTTTTATTGTCATCAAAACTAAATAGATAGATTTAACACAAAATTATCTTTTTATCCGCTTTTATTAATATTTATTAAATTTCATAAATAAAATATTAAGTTTAATATAGTTTGTGAAAGTTTGTTAAAAAAAGTTAAAGTTTATGATCTTTACTGGACTTTGATAAACTTTAATGTAACTTCTATTAACATTTGTTAAAGCCTATTAAGATCTTAAATTTCTTTTTTTGTAGATTTTAGTAAACTTTAACATAACTTTTATTATAGTCTATCAAAGTTTATTAAAGTCCATTAATATTTATTGAGTCTTTGAGACTTTAGCAAACTTTGAACTATGAACTATTAAAAATCATTAAAAGTTATTAATTCTATCTTAGATTTTAATAAAATTTTATAAAGCCCATCGAAGTCTATGAATGTTCATTAAAAAAATTAATAGATTTTTAATCATTTTTTAAAAATATTAAAATAACATTTAGACTCTAGTTTTACCTACACATTCTAGTGGATCCGAACACTTAAGAATCTATGTATGTTGGGTTACCATGGAAAATTTTGGCTGTATAAGATTGCCATAGAAAGCAACCTGGAACCTTTGTGAATCAAAAGTTACAAAACCTCTTGATCGAAACGCCTAATGGTACTCGGATTTTTAAAATATCCTTTTTTTTTTATTATTCTCATGATATACCCACTGAAATCACATGGCTCTTTAGAGCCGTCCATAATGCTGGAAAATCGCTGCCTCAGACATGACAGGTCCACAAGATGGCTTTTGAGAATGATAGATTGAACGGTTATGTGGTCATGAGACTTGAGTCGTACATTTTCAACTCCCGAGCAGGCCCTGACTAGACTACTTCAATATAATAATAAATGCAAAATAAATAAATAGAAGTGAACATTGCAGGTCGCTCTATAATTTATGGGAAAAGATTCCAGTGTAGGCAGTCCCATTTGCTTTGTGCGTGTGGATGTAACGCGACTAAGAATCCATTGCTCCAAAACAAGTTGGCTTGAGAGTATCAAATTCTTGCCACGTGGCAACAACACATCCAACCAATTCATCAAGAATTAGAACCTGCACGCTTGCTGATAAATAAACGGCAACAATGCCTGTACTCAGTAACAAAGACAATACACAAACCACACTGTGTGAGAAATTGCTAATTGTGCCCTGAACATTGAGAACAGGTGTTTAAAAGACAGAAACCACACCAGCCAAGCAGCCACCACCAATTCACATTTTACACCAAGGAAAATTCACGCCGTAATTCAAATAGCTAATTATAACATTCTAATAGCAGACCACACAGAAATATCTTTGCTGTCGGAAATCTTGATTGATACCAGATGACGGAAGTTACACTAAAATCCTGCAGTGGCATTCCATTTGTGGATGGTGGCTAGCCCCATAAAGCACCTTTCCAGCCCACATTGAAATTAATTGTTGTCCAGAAATTGGCAAGCTAGAAATGAAATTCCAATTTTCACTCATTACCTTTTCTAAATCATCCCATGTTCTACACATTTGCAGCGGCTGGAGAAAGTGAAGCAGCCAAGTCGCCTGCGTGGCCAGCATAGCCAACACATTTGAAAAAATTGGGGTGATTTCTAAATGAGACAATTGCTAATGTTTCGGAGTTGTTGTGAGTTAAAGAGTGCTATTGGGACCATCAACCATCCCCACAGAAAACGCCAACCAGCAGAATTCCCTGATTTGACTTTACAATTGTCACAGCTGGATAAGATTCTTGAAGCAGTAGGTTGCAATGACAAACCAACCAATAATGGCAACAGCAAAGGCCAACAATCCCAACAGGAAGGTAGAGCCACCGAAAAAGATACCAAGGCTAAATACTATAACAAAAGGTAGGTATGATCTTGCTATGGCTGCTTTATTCACCCATCGGCCCTTCAGGAAAATCAAAGCTGCCAAACTGACCACGTTCCACCCATCATGTCCACCATAAAACATCCGGTTCAGATTGTTGGCAACGTACGAATGGCAGTTGCATGTGAAAAGGTTGTATGATCTATGTTGGAACTCCTGTGTGCTCTTTTGCAGTGCATCATCCCACGTCATCTCTCTATTGGGTTGCATCTCATTATAGTCATCCTTGCTTATGTTTCCAGCCAAACATGGAGAAAAGCAGCACTGGCACATGGACAATGAAAGAATAGAGCAAGACAGGGTGAGATAATGTAAACAGAGAAATACCAAGGGAACAGTTCACAGCCATTATTCGCAGATCCATCCACAGCATATATTGCACATATTGACATCAATTGAGGCTATGCAATAACATCATTTGTGGATGGAACACAGAAGGAAACTTACTCTAAATATTTGGTGCTCATTTTTAAGGGTTGTTTTGTTGGGTATAAAATATTCTCACCTCCTTTTCACCTTCAACATTTTTCCCCATTATCAACTGTATCTTCTTCCACAAGAAAAAAGGTTTATTTTTTCACGACCACATGCTATTTTATCTTCATTAAATTTTTCATTCTTTAAAAAATTGTATTACCTCTACTTAAATTGTCATCCCATACTTATATCACTTTAATCTCCCTTTTACCCTTTATCTTCCTTTAATTTCTACCAAATCAAACACCCCTTTGAAGTAGCATGGCTGAGGGAAAACTGATAGTCAGCATCTGACATACATTGAATTCATCCAAGCCAGCAAATTACAGCACATTGGAAAGAAAATGAAAGAAAACATTGTCCTAAATATAGTGACATACATTGAATTCATACAAGCAGTCCAATTATGCCTCATTGGATGGAAAATGAAAGAAAACATCATCCTAAATATCTGATCACTGCCCATGTTCCAAGTAACATGGTTGAATGAAATCATATGGGTGCAGGAGCATTCAAAGACTTTAAAGTCCAATTAAGCCCAACAGCCCCATGAGTTGGCCTGATAGGCTATTAAATTGTTGGAAAGCCCATTAGTTATTCGGGTTTCTATATATTTAGTATAAAAGGACATATAAAGATGTTTAAAGGGTTTTTTCGCAGTTTTGATTGTAAAAAACAGATCAGAAAATTTCCTTTCTTCTTCTTTAATCATTTTCCCTATTTTTTAAATTGTATTCCTTTTAGTTTCTGGTTCGAATCCCCTTTGCCATGTCAAATAGGTACCAGAGCCATGTTTGAATGTGAGAGAAGAAGTGGAAAAGGAAATCAAGAACAACAGGAATATATGACTATGATGAGGCACAGGAATAAACATTTGTCTCAAGCTGTTCAGGCACTTTAGTGGTGGGAACATGTGAAAACCCAAATGAAGATTCCAGTATGCGACTGTAAATTATTGGGCATACCAGAAGGTAGTGCTAGGAATGGAGATGTAGAAGAAGAGGCAAACCCTTAGTGCTAGATTTGCAAATCAAGTAGTATGAAGTGGATAGAAAGGGAGGTTAGTGCACACATCTGACTTAAACAAGGACCAATTTTTATGGTAAAATGCATGTGGAGGATTATTTGGGATTGAGATGATAATTTAGAGACTTATTTTGAGCTGACCTATAGTTGACGATAGAAAATCTTGTTTGCAAAGCTAATTTAGTGACTTATTTTGAGCTGAGCTATAGTTGAAGATAGAAAATCTTGTTTGTAAAGCTGAAAATAAAGAGTTCTGCACCTCCATGGTGTAAGAGAGTTAAAGAATGGTGTTCTTAACAAGAAAAGTCAAATTTTGGCAAATGGGAACATATGAAAAAACTGCATAAGCAATTTCTGCTCACTAATTACATGATGGGGTTGTATGAGAAAGTTTTATTCCTAAAAATAAGGAAATGACCATTGAGGAGTATACTTCTGAGTTTAATAACTCACTTTCAGGTTACTTTGGACAAAACCAATAAGTGAATGACATCTCATTAACTTGCTAGTTTAAATCAATCCATCAGAGGTAAGATAGGAGTAGTCCATTTGTTCAGCTTACAAGATATTCTACAATATGCCTTAATGGTGGAAAGGCAAATATAGCATTATGGATCAAGTAGGCCTTTATCAGGAAGGTGCGATGATACATTACACAGAAATTCAGATTTTGTTTGGAGCTTAAAAGTTGGGACAAGAGGCTGTTGTCCAAACAGGTGGCAAAAATCTTATTAAGGTTGACTAGGATGAGAAAGAAAATGAAATGATGAAATGTGGTGCATAAAATGCCCCAGGTTCAAGCTACTCCAAAGCAGACAACAAGTTGCGGGTTTGTTGTTTCTCATGTAGAGCAAAAGGACCCACTTCATATATTCGTTGAGATCAGTGTTCCCATTTTAAATTTTATTGATGATATTATCGTCAATAAAATCGTTCTCCCCACTAAATGATAAAAAAAAACCCTAAAAAACGAAATTATCTAAAACTTCACATAAATATCAATAAAATAATTGATGTTATCAATATTTTCGTAAAGCTTGTTTTTTCTTTTCCAAACCCTCACTCTCATCTTCTATTAGCAAAAACAAAAGCTCCTTTTGAAGATCAAAATTGGATTATTTCAGCAAGACATTCATAAACTATCAAGGTATGAAAAATCAATTTTGTTGCTATTTTTCATGTTTTTTTGGTTTGAAATCAAATGCTTACAACATGTAATGCATTATAACTTTGACTTATACAGATTTTAACAATAAAGTCTGTCGGATTGGTGAAGACTACGGACGAACACACGATTTTGGAAAATCCCCTAAATGTTTGATTCATCCCAAATTAGCCGATGTTTATATATAAAAATAGAAATTAAACATTAGATTTGTTGAAAAAAGTGATTTACAGTAAAAAAATTATTTTTTTTGGTCAAATTACAAATTTGGCGGGAAAAGCCCAAAATGTTATTTCTTTAAAAAATCAATGTTTGAGTCATGATAAATGCAATATACTTAGCTATTTTAAGCATTGATTTGTATGGAATCTATGGAAACAGATTTTTTTATTTTTTATTTGTATATTTATATATTAATTATAATTATTTATTAAATAAATAATAAATAAATTTATATGGGCTGTGTTAATTAATAGGTATATTATTATAAGTGGTGATTAGTATCATAGCATTAAAAATATAATAAAAAATTACTTGTATAACGTTTTTAATTTATTTCAAATTTTTAAATAATTATTTTTTTAAAATTGTGAAAAATGAAATTGTTTACTAAAAATTGTAAATATGTTTCTTCATTGGTTTTAAATGTCTAAAGTCCTTTTTAAATATTTTTGGATGTATATATTATAAAGATTTGCATGTGTGAGAGTATTCAAGTCTTAAAGGTATTGGTGTTGCGTGCATGAGAAAGAAAAAAATCAATTTATTTTTATTCAATATGTTTCAGGTTGACATTTGAATATCAATAAATAAAAGTGGCAAGGGAAGTAAAGGCAAAACTAAGCCTCAAGATTTTGCATAAGAACATGGGATGTCGATTGCAGGCAACTCATTTAGAGCTGAATGCAACTACTGCAAACAAGTTATAAAGTCGGGAAAAATCACAAAACTAAAAGAATACTTAGCCTAGAGTAATCCGAATATTAGAAATTGTCCTAAGGTGCTTAATGAGGTTAAAGTGCTTATGAAAGAGACTATTCAGTTAGGTTTTAATACTAAAATAGTTTGAAAGCAGGAGAAGGAGATTGCAACAGAATTAGGTGGTTTGGGTTATGATATTGATGAGGATGAGAATAATAATGGAGATGAGAGGGAGTTAATGAGGCAAGCTATGGAGACTAGTAGACAGGAGCAATAGGCTAGAGAGGAATCAATTAGATTGGAAAGAGGCAGACCGGTTTTCCATGGTTCTACAAGGGAAACTAGAGGAGGAAGCATGCAAGGAGGATTGGATGAAAAAGGGAGACAAAAGGAATTATTGGAAAATTTTTTTAGCCATTTATCATCAATGAGGGGATCACAACCAAAGTTGTATGGACAGGCTGGTAGGTGCAGAAGAAGATGACTCAGATGTACAAGAAGGGTAGATATAGTGTGAGAAATCTTGGAATTCATGTCTCTCGATTCTTCATTTATGATATTGTTCATCTACATTTGGCAGATAGCATGCCTTTCAAAGATATAACTAAAGTTGTACAGATGAAAGGAGAAAAAGTCCCGCCTCCTTCAGCACACAAGATTGGGAGGAAATCTTGATCAGGAGAACGAGGATATGAAAGATTAAATGAAAGGAATAACTCATACATGGAAAACTTGTGGCTTGACTGTGATGTGTGATGGGTGGATTAGCCCCATAAAGCTTAGTATCATTAAATTTATGTTGTATTGCAGAAGCACCAAGATGTTTTGCAAATTTGTGGATGCATCTAAGCATATCAAGTATGTATCCAATATTCAAGACTTGATTGAGAAGTAGATCGAATCCATTAACTCAAAATATCATGTATTTAGATTATTGCGGATAATAAAATTGCATTTAAGAAGGTTGGGAAAGCATTAGTAGAAAAAAAATTCTCTGTATTAGACTCTTTGTACAGCTCACTATATTGATCTCATTTTGAAGGATGTTGATCAACAACAGGGTGTCTATAGTGTGACAAAAAAGAGTTGATGAATTATTAAATTCATATACAACCATAGTTAGGTAAAAGCATTCTTTCATGAAGCTTCTAATTGTAAAAGAGATATTGTACGTTTAGGCAAGACTTAATTTAACACAAATTATATTGTATTGGATAGTTTATGGAATACTCACCAAGCACTCAGTAAGGCATTCAACACAAATGTGTAACATGATTTCAAATATGCACAAAATAAGGAAGGGATTGAGGTAGAAAGAATCATTATGACAGCTTCTTTTTGGGATAAAGTGTGATGAGCGTTGAGTATTCTAAAACCCATATATAAAGTCTTAAGAGTGGTTGATAATGAGACTTATTTTAACATGGGTTCTTTATATAAGGCAGTTAATTTTATGAAAAAGTCCATAGAAAAAAATGTAAGAGGGAGGAAATAGGTGATTATCATCATAGAATATCGTTGAAAGGATATACTCCATCATCCATTACATGCAACTAGTGGGGTTTTTTTCTGTATGAATAATAACTAAATCTGTTTCATTCCTATACATCTTCTTTTATTATGGCTAAATTACAATCTTATTATTGCAGCATATTTTTTAAATTCAAAATACTACTATGAGCGTTGTTTTGGATCAGATATAGAGTTAAATGGTGTTGTGTTTCAAGTCTTTGAAAAGCTATTTCCCAATCACCCTAATACTAGTAACTTTGGGACCGAGGTAAAGCATTTATGATGTTTACTGAATACACTTCATTCTCTTATTTAATAAAATAAATAAAAAAGATTCGTCCTTATAAATGTCCCAACATTTGATAGCTTTCTGAAAAGCGCAAGGGATATTTGAAAAGGTAGTGGTTGTTCAATCATAGACAAAAGGTTTACCCTGTATATAATCATTTCTTAAACCTCATGTCATATTATATTTGATTGATGATGACTTGCATATCTACTTAATCTTTATAAGTACTAATACATTATCTTAAATTGATTATAGGTGAATGGTAAAATTTATATAGCATGAAGACCCCGACACTTAAGCTACTAGCGATCAGAATTTTAAGTTAAATGGTATCTTCTTTGCCATATGAACGAAACTGAAGCACATTCTCTCTTATCCATAGCCTAGAAAAGAAATGGATTGGGGTGTGAGAAGCTCAAAAAACTAGTCTTTTGTTATTATAACATGAGGTAGAGAGAGAGAGGATGTTACGAGATGAAAATAGAAAGCCTAAGAAGCCTAATAGTCCTCTAAATCTGATGATGAATGGATAGCATGCATACATGGAGGAGGAGGAGGATATCAAAAAAGATCCGTTATATGAATGGTAACGATCAAAAGATCTAGATAAACCAAATAGTGGTTCAACAAAAGTTATTGCTCAACAAGCCTGTGCACAAGGGGTGGATGCAGAAGGGGTGCTACAACAAGAGCTGACCCTAGAAGAAGCCTTCAATCCATTATCATAATCTCTAACCCAGTTGATTATTAAGAAAGACTTGCAAATGTCTTTATAAGCATTAACTAATACTTCATCATCAAGAACAAAGAGTAAAGATGATGGTGGTGGTGGTAATTATGATGCTACTGATTATGAAGACGAGAGTGGTAGTGGCATTGGTGGAGGTGGCTCATCATACCTACAAAGTCAAAGGCCATTTAACCCATTTTCTTGTGATGAGGGGTATATGCATGCTACACAAGATGAGGATCATAGTCCACTCTCTCCAATTAGGTGCTATGAAAGAAGGTCTGGAATTAAGAAGGACAAAGAACCAATTGAAGCTAACACACGACTAGCATAGCATCCTTGGACTTAAGTGGCAAGAGAGAGAAGTCTTCCTATGAGCCAATAAATATATATCCATGTCAGGGAGTAGATGATTCTGGATTTAGACCTTTGAAGTTAATTCCACATGCTACATTAGTTTGGTCAACAAGCTGCATTAGTTTGGTCAACCCAATGCTATCGACCATTTTCACAGCCAACTCGGCTCAACTTGGCCTTACTTAACATCCAAGCATATGAATATACATCATCAGATTAGCTAAAAAGTAGAGTAAACTCATCTTCATCTTATAATAGTTTTGGAAGACCTTACCCATATGGACAAATGTCATATGAATATGAGCCTACACATCAACAAGATGACAATGAACTTGAGAAACCTATAAGACACTCCACTTGGTATTAAGGCAAGAGATGGTATTTAGTTTTTAATTTTCAAAATACTAATCATGATTGTTTCTTTTTGACTTTTTATAAGAGTATAATGCTTAATATAATGCATTTTTTTGCTAAGATTTACTCTCCTTCTATCTACTTATATGCATTTTCATTATTCATGCAATGATGACTTTTTTAATCTAATTTTTTGCTCGATTTGTGTGTTTATATTTATCATAACTTATTACAAAGTTTCATTGAAAATCTCTCAAATTTTCTCTATTTTTCTAATTTCTTTCTATTTTTTCAATAAAGTTCCCAAAAAAAATGATAATATCTTCAATAAAAATAATATCTTTTTTCCAGACCACCAATAAATAGGTATTTATCGATAATACGAATACTCATGCAGCAATAAGAACCATATTTCAAAGTTGTAGAAAAATTTAAGCTGCATATTGAAAACCATCCCAACACTTGCAAGACTGCATAGTTGCAAAAAGGAAATCATATATCCATTATTTTTAATGCTTAGTTAAATTTACAATGGGTGATAAAACTGAAAATGAGATTATATGTGATGTAGTTCCTATGGATGCATATCATATTCTGTTAGGTAGGTATTGGTTGTAAGATGATGACATGATCCATTACACCAGATCAAATATTTATTCGTCCAATGGAGGAAGTTTTGTTAGGCAAGTAGTGGTTGCGCGATAATGGCATGATACATTACA
The DNA here is from genome assembly GCA_036873735.1 of Pouteria campechiana. Taxonomy (NCBI): domain Eukaryota; kingdom Viridiplantae; phylum Streptophyta; class Magnoliopsida; order Ericales; family Sapotaceae; genus Pouteria; species Pouteria campechiana. The sequence continues at coordinate 13,762 of JAYJMB010087872.1, forward strand.
TCAGATCAAATATTCATTCAGACAGGAGAGGAAACAAAAATTATATTTGCATCCTTTTAGGGAAGAAACCTCCAATACCTTAAAGGGTAGCAGGGTTAGTGGATTTCTAATAGCCAACAAATTTGAAGTTGTAAGGAATTAGGAATTGTGTATGCATTAGTTGATAAAATTGAGGAAGATGGGCAGCCATTGGAATTGGGAGATTATGCCCCAAAAATTCAGCAAGACTTTAAGGAGCTAATTGGTAATGATTTCCTTGAGGATTTGCCAACATTAAGAAGTATCCAACACACCATTGACTTGGTACCCAGAGCAGTTTTGCCAAATTTGCCAACTTATATAATACCACCACTACAATGCAATGAAACGTACAAGCATGTTGAGGACTTAATTGCTAGGAGCTTGGTGCATGAAAGCAAGAGTCCTTGCGCTGTTTTTCCCTTGCTTACACCCACAAAGGATGGACCATGAATGATGCATATAGACAGCCACACCATAAACAAGATCATGATCCCATTCCATGCTTAGATGACATGCTTAATATATTCGTTAGACCCAGGATGTTATCTAAAATAGACTTAAGAAGTGGGTACAATCAAATTAGAATGAAGAGCACTGATAAATGGAAGATTGCCTACAAGACACCTGATGAACTTTGATGCCATTCAGGTTTGCACTCTGCACTTTTATGAGATACTTAAATTTTTCTTGGGATCATTGTAGTTGTGTACTTGATGACATATTAATATACAATCAATCAAATAAGGGAAGAACATTTGATTCATCTTTGCCAAGTTGTGGGGTTCTTCACAAAAAGAAACTTTATATTAATTTGAAGAAATGCCCTTTTTTATGTGATCCAATGGTATTTTCTGGTCGCAATTGAATCTTGAGAAAGTATAGGCTATAATAGAATGACCGACGCCACAATCATTGAAAACTGTTGGAAGTTTCATAAGATGACGTCCTTTTATGGAAGATCCATAAAGAATTTCAATTCCATAATGAGTCATATAAATGAATGCTTGACAGAAGCTAGCTTTGAGTGGAAAAAGTTAGCACAAAGAGCCTTGGAACAAATTAAGACATTGATGACTAAAGTTTCAATTCTTGCATTACCAAATTTTGAGAAG
>JAYJMB010087874.1:0-20472 GCA_036873735.1 Pouteria campechiana
TTCATAAGAGATCATGTAGAAAAACATGATATTTGTTTAGAGTATGTGCCTACCAATGCTCAACTTGTAGACATTTTTACAAAACCATTATCACTAGAAAATTTTTCCAGCACTAGAAGAGAATCAGAAATGATTGAGATCATTATATAAGCCTCATATGGTTATGCATTACCTTGATAATTTTCCTCCTAATAATCAACTTTCAATAAAGTTTATTTAATGTTTGAATGGTTTCTTGGTTAAAGACTTTCTCTCCCATTGAAATTCTTTTTATTGATGACAAAAAAGGGGAGAAAATATAGAAAGACTTGTTTGGAAGAAAGGAAACTTGTCATAAATTGTATCTAAAGAGTATTAACATCATATATATCATGACATTTCTTTATGATAAAATGTCAAACTCCATAGGACTACATATTTCAATTAGATAGGGGGAGTTTGCAATTGCAAATGGATCATTAGCATATTCTTTAAAACAATTCAAGTCTTTAAGTTTTGTCATCATCAAAAAGGGGAAGATTGTTAGGATTATGTATATGATTTTAATCACAACAAAACTTGTTTTAGACTTGATATATGCCAATGATGTTGATAATTTAGAAAGCTTGAAATATAGTCAAGTATGCTTGAAGAGTATGTATTTTAATTGAGTAATCACTATGCAAGCATATTTGCAAGTTATCAGAAAATGAAGAAAATCACTATAATTCATATTACAATTAACATGGCTTATCATATTGTGCTACATTGCATCATATTTATAATTGTTAAGATAAAATTATGTGCCTGAGAGAAATATCATTTCTATATTCTAAAGAATGTAAGCTTCAAAGAGTTATTCTAAATATAAAAACATGATTCAAATTTTATATCCATGTATCTAAACTTATGAAAATTATATGTGGACAAATGTATTTTAATTTGTAATAAAAAATGTTAAAGTTTCAAAAAGTGACAGAATGCAAAAACACAAGTGGAGGACGCTAGCCACTTGGCACAACCACCTGGAATACCGCCTACCAATGAATAGTCAGATGACTTAAGAAGCAAAGTTTAGAAGGCAAACTGCCTGGCATGTCCCTAGCCACCTGTGCCTATTGCCTAGGAGCACAATTGGTATGGCAGCCGCCTACCACATCGCCAGACAGGAGGCAGCAATGTGCACTTGGAAGAAAAACCAGAAATCGACTACAGCCACATGGCCCAGCTGCTTGCTATATTGCCTAGCACAAAGCCGCTTGGCCCAAGTGCCTGCCATACTGCCTGTCGACCCCTAACGATCAGAAATTTGAAAGTTGCTCCATCAAATCAACTCTAACGGCCATGATTTTGAAAGATCTATTTAATGGGAAATGGAGGGACATTTTTGAGGAGTTGTGGTATTCATTTTGAAGATCTTTTTGAGCTTTGATCTTTTTATTCTCAATCAACCCAACGCTAAGAGCTAAAACCCTCTTCATACTCACACAAAAGCTTTTAACTTCACAATATTCATTCAAGGCCTTCTTCTACAACACAAAGGGGAGATTCTTAAAACCAAAAGGAGCTAATCAAATCACTTCTTCCCAATCCTCAACAAGAAGCACGTTTAAAGTATAATTCTCTCTTTCTTTTACTTGTGTATATCTTGAGTTGTTAGAAACCAACCAAGAAGAGTGAGTCAATTGTTGGAGAGATTGTTCTCATAATTAATTGTTAAGTTTATGATCCCTTGAGGTCGAATTAAGAAGAGCAAGTTGATTGTTAGAGAGATTGTTCTTATAATCAATTGCTAAGTTTATGCCCCATAGAGTTAGAATCTATAATAGTGTGAGGAGCACTTGTGTAATTCCATTATAGAGAGATAGTGGAACCCAAGGCACGGAGAGGAGTGTTCTTGGAAGAGGGGAGTAGGGAAGGTTACCTGAACCACTATAAAATTTATTGTGTTCTATTCATGCATGATTATTTTACTTTCTTGCATTTAACAACTTTATTATTTATTTCATTATAACTTGCACATAAGCACAAAAAAGGAGGAAAAGTAATCAAACAGGGGTTAAGCAAGAAATTTTTATGAACTCAATTCATCCCTCCCCTCTTGGGTTAAGCCAAGCTTATGGGACCCAACACCTTTTTTTCCTTTTGCATGACTAAGTGAATTTGGAAATGATACATGAATGTCTAGTTGCATCCATTGATAAAAATAAATCTTAAATATCTAGGTTTGTAGGAATTGAATGTGTCTTTCCATCTTGTGGTTTTGACAACTAAGAATCTATTTCTTAAGTCTACATTTCCTTTTGCTAGCTAATCATCTTGACTTCTATAGATGACACTTTATATATATATATATATATTCCTTCATAGGTAATAAATAAAATTTTGTAGTATAAAGTCTTTAGGCAATAAATAAATATCCTGATTTCACCTAGGAGTTGTCCCAACAATTTTATTGTTCTAGTGGTTCAACTGCTTGCTCCATCTTATAAAATTTTGTTGGATTGACAAACAACTCATTACAAAAGTTAATTTTCTTTTTATTATTTTAACTATGTGGCCTGCTTCAAGATCTATTAGTATATCTTCTACTTGAAACTGGTGGCTCACATTTTCTAAGTAATTGGGAACAGGACTGAAACATGCCACCAAAAGACTACGGAGACAAAGATGGGCTACAATTAATGTAGACGATGTAGAATGGGCAGTTGGTCAAATCTTTTATGGATCGTACATGGATGATAGTTGGAGTTGGCAACTCTTCTAGGGCTCTTCATTTGGGATCCTAGGGAAAGAGGATTAATTTAGCCCTGGTGAACAGCTTGATGCACTATCTCCCTTCAACCCTTTGAGCGAAATGTGATAAAAGGAAAATTCATGGACCGACCCCATTGTATCCACCTCATAGGAACTATGAGATCACCTCAAAGATACCTTTGGCATCTAGGGGTCACAGACCAATCATAGACCCTGTTCAATAAGTGGAAAACATTAGCTGCTGCTCTCTGGTTGGGCAATAAGGGTTGGAGAAGGTAACAAAGCACAATGGGACTACTAACTCCCATCCCATATCCATAGTCAACATACCTATTTAAATTTTAATAGTAACTATATTTCAAAGGCCAAAGGAGCATGAAAACTTGCATGGTTGGCTAGGCTAGAAGGCTAAAGTAAAAAATCTATTACATGCTCTGTGAACAATGAAGGGCATATTTTCGCAATTGCAAAAGTCCAATTTATGCATGCTGGAAGTATTTATTTTGTATATCTTAGCTTGTAGTTTCCCCCATTGAATTAGCATAAGGGTTGAAAATTTCAAACTAGACTTGTTCAAAAGACTATTGAAATCAAATCCAAAATAATCTTCCTGTTTTGTTTTGGTATGCAGATCATCCAAATTAATTAGGCTACTCTTAGGGAAGGTTTACCTCTAAGAAAATTTAATAAATTTTGAACTTGGAGTGTATTTTCCATTAATTTAGAATCAATAACTATGGTGTAATGTAAGCATAATCTACTCAAGTTCTCTTTATTTTGACACTTAATTGTTCCTTTAGAAAATCACATGAAAAAAAGGGAAAGATTCAAGCTTGATTACTATGGTATAGATTTGATGTTAGCTGTGAGTTTGTTTGCATGCATGAAAAAACTCCAGAAAGTAGATATGCATTTTGCTAAAATGATTATTTCTTTTCTCATATATAAGTGTGAAAATTGCTCTTTACATTTTAATTATTATTTAAATCTTCATTTTCTGTCTCTTTCTAATATGTCATAAATTCTCCACTATCCTGACAGGTTATTTATTATATGATTACAATTTGGTTTAGGATAGGTTGTTTTGTCTTTGCTTTTTGCAAAGTGAGGAAGTCTTTTTGTTTATCTTACAAAGAATACGTTAATTAAGAATTAACTCAACTTGCTTTGTAGCTTAGTGCACATGGGAGAAACTTGAGTTTGGATGGAACTTGAGCAGACCAATGCAATATAATGTCAGGTCATATTGGATGTCAGATAATGGGACCTATTTTTTTTCCCAACAAACTGTTGAAAAAATTCTATATGTATTATACTTGGCAGAATACAATGAGTGCATTGAGCCATTTAATGGAGAAAAATCACCCCACAGGAATTGAGCATCAAGGCTATTTAGTGTTATTCTTTAGTATTGAACTGAAACAACCTTTGTTAGTTGTTAGCATTATCCACATGTGGGAGGCTTATGGCATTAGAATTTGTAGATGGCTGCTCACATGAGTAGGAGTTAAACTAAATTACATATTTCTTGGGAAAGTAAATTATGCATTCATTCGATTGTATGTTAAAAGTAACCATACCATTTTATTTGCATATGGTAAAGTAAATATACCTCAAAATTCATTGATTTCATTTGCTTTTTGAGCCTTGTAGTTGAGAGCATGATGGACTGCTCAAGTTTGGTGGCAAAGGATATCGCGTTTTTTTGTATTTTTCTGTATGAACCCTTTACGAGATGAGAGGCTTCAATATGTGAGTGTTCCTCATCGTTTATGAAATGTAAACTTGTGAATGTGGATTTTTCTAAGCATAGCTAAATTGTAAATACCCAAGTGTGAACAATAATGCTTAATGAAAGCATGCCTTGCATCAAGTGAAATGCATGGCACACATATAAATAGATGTGATGATCACGATGGTTTTCTTGAATGACAAAATTGTTATGTTGATGCTTAAATCCTTGAACTAAATATGATTAAATTGTATGTAAATGAAAAGTTATTTACTTAGCTATAAAGCTCATAAACATGTTTCTTTCAGTGATGAAAGAGAAACTTGGACTCCACAAGGGACCTAAGAGCCAAGGAGATGATGTTTTTGTTCCAACACAATTATGTGCTCCTGAATCTATGTCGTAGATTGTTTTCTCTTAAGCAAGAAATCTGAGGAGTAGATTGCTTTGAATGGGAGAATCTGAATCAAAATCATAGCTTTTACTGTGATGCACAAATCTCTCTTACTTTTTCTGACATTGGTGAATCCTGCCTCAGATATGCTAGTCCATCTTCCGGGCATTTTTTGAAAATAATGTTAAATCAAACTAAAAAATGATTGGTTTATGTTTGTTGCTTTGGTGTATGTTGAGTCATGCTTAAAGCATAGCCTTCGCACCTACAGCACTTAATAGCTTAGGTGGGTCTTCTCCCTAACCACAAAGGGCATCTTTACTTGCCAAATGAACACTTGTTTTTTGACAAAGTGAATCAAATTGATTAGATTATTCACTCAATGAGTGATGGAGATCATGATGTGCACCCAATTCTTACCTATTACAAGCATAATGTAGAAACTAGGGTTTGTTTATTTGATTAGTGGATTTTTAAAATATTATATTTAGTTTAGATTACTATTTTGGTTTTGTATTTTTTGCATAAAATTTTAGGATTTTGCTCTTGAGTCTATAAATAAGGTAGCTTGTATTAGGGTTGTTAACATGTTCTGATTGAAATTGATTGCTTTTATTTGATCTAATTCTCCATAAATTTTTCTCTGCTTCTCTCCTTTTTTCCATTTTTACTCTTTTGAGAGGATTCTTCCTCCCATCTTCTTCTTGTTCTATATCAAATTGGTGTCAAAGCCAGGTTGGTGTTAAATTGTAACACCCAAGGTATTAAAAAATAAAAGGAAAGTGTTGTGAAATATTACTATGGATATGGTGCACATGAATCAACTTAAAATTTAGAGTTGTTATTGTAGAGTCCCATAGTATGGCTTAACCTAAAAGGGGAGGGGTGAATTGCGTTTATGAAAATTTATTGTTTAACCCCTATTGAATCATTTCCCTCTTTTCGTGCTTATGTGTGGGCATTGTAAAATAAATAATAAAACAGTAATGCGCATGAAGGATAAAGCTAATAAACAAATACACACAAACAACAAATTTTTTATAGTGGTTTGGAACCCCATCCCTACATCCACTCATTTAAGAGTACACACTCATTGTGCCTTGAGTTTCACTATATCTCATATAATGGAAATATAATATTACACCTAGCACTCTTCTAGATTCTAGCTCTAGGGGGCATAAACACAGTGCTTCCAACACTCTTTTGATTTTCCCAAGGTCATCAGGAAACTTACTAGTTTCTAAGATCACCAGCAAACTTGATGGTTTTCAAGAGATCACCACCAACTCTCTAGTTTTCAGATTAGCCAGAAAACTAATACACTTTTACAAAGTGTTACATTTAAGCATAAAGGAAGATGAGATCTTTTAAAGTTCTAGTAATACAAAAGGATCTTCCCCTAATTTAAAGAGAATGCCATTAAGAATATGAAGGTTGAAGCTTAAGGATAGATAATTGAAAGTTTAAGCTCCTGACCATAGGTGGAAGGATTTCCATAAGGTTAAACATATTTTAAAAGCTTTCCTTCCCTACCTTCGAATCATCCAACTCATCTTCTTAAATAGATTTTCAGAAACTTGACCATTGCAGAGGAGAAGGTTGGGATTGATGCAGGAATGAGAGCAACTTTGAATGAAGAAGACCATTGTGATTTCTACAGTTGGAGTGTATGCCTTCTAATTATTCTTGAGCTGCTTCAATGTCGTTCGTTTACCAAGAGGAAGATAAGCTGTTGTTGAAATGTCTTTTCTTGTTTCGACTTGACACAGTTAGAAAACTTGTAGTGCCACTTTTTGTAAGAAATGAAGACTGAAATAAGTTTACACAATGAAAGCATGAGTGCAAATGCCATTTAGATGCAAGTCATATAAATCAATTTAACCTTGGATAAGTCACGACCTCTCTGTGTTTGCATTTATCTGTCATAAGTCTCGAATGAATTCTCCGATGAATTTTGTCTGTTAGTTGATCCTTCATGAATGTGATTTGTCTGTAGTAAGCAACAGACAAATTTTGACACCATAGATGAAGTCCAACTGGTCTATAGATGTGAGACCTTGAAAATTTCAGATACATGAATTTTCATTTTTGTTAATTTTTGCGGTTTCGGCATGGAGTGTATTGGAGTATAATTTAATTTTTGAGAAATTTGTCATGGAAAATTTATGGAATTGAGTAGATTAGTAATATAAATATGAGGATGAGGTTGAGAATGTATCAAAGTGTGTTAAATAAGTGATTTAAGTAAGAAGAAAATGAAATTAAATGGGTGGAATGCTGGATTTACATATATTGAAAAGTATTAAATTTTATCATGAAAAAAATTATGAAAATGGATGGAATATCCATAATATGTGAGGATGGGGATGACACACATTAATCAATGGTTAACAAGTGGAGGAAAAAATAAAAAAATGTATATAGAAAGGTGAAACACCAAGCATGATGGTAAATTTTGGTACATTTCAATTTAATTCAATTTTAATTAGGAAAAATAAATTAAATTATGGGAAATGACATGTTTAATAAGTGAGTGGGCATACAACTTACAAAGTGGGTAGCCATAATATGTCAAAAGACAGGGTTAAAGGAGGTTTGAAAAATCTTAAGAGAGGTCCACGTGTATGACATGATATAGGGCAGCAGACTACCCAACTGTTTATGCAAATAAGAGATAGCAACAACCCTTCTCCCATCTTATTTTCACGTATGAGCTATTGTTACCCAAAACTTCAACCATTTCCACCTCTCCCAATTCACCAAATTAACCTATTTTGCTTAGGAGAAATTCATGGGAATCAAAGTTAGGGTGATTTGCAGCTGAAGGCATTGATTTTCTCTTAGATTCAAAGAGTGGCATCTATCCAAAATTGAAGATTTGCTGCTAATTGGTGGGACCTACCAAGGGAAACTTAATTTAAAGATAAGGACTTAATCAAAACAGATTGTTGATGGTGTTTTTGTTTTGGATTTATGAACATATTGTTGAAATTTTTACTATGGAATAACCCTGGATTAATTAAGGTTTTGTTGGAATTTTTGACGATGAATTACAGCTATCATTAGTAATAATCATGTGTGATTATTGATTAATTAAGCTAGGACATGGATTAACTACAATGGGAATGGAATTTAACTGCTGGAAAATTGTTTAGATGGAAGAAAACCTTGCCGTCCAGAAATTGTATGGGATGATTTTTTAATGGAATTTAGCTAAGTAATTAAGCCAAATTTCTAGAGATAAATCATGGATTAATTAAGGTCCTGATATGGCAGTTGGCGGGCCCAAACAGATTTCATATTAAAGGAAATTAAAATGGGCAGCGAAGTGTTGAATGTAGGACATTAAATTGGGTTAATGAACTTGTGTCATAATTAACTGCAATGTTTATTATGTATAGGGCTGTGTTTTAGAGGATGATTAAAGGGTGATTTATGGGTATATACCAACATTAAACTAAAATAAGAAAGCATTGAAAACAGGTTGTTTATTGCATTGAAACAGAATATATGTATTAAATTAAAATGCCTTATTAAGTACCTATCTTGAGCTTGATTAAAACCCTATAAAATAGTTTGATTTTATGAATATACAAATACAAGGTCATTTTATATATGATGAATAAGAAATATGAAAATTTTTATGGAAAAATTTGAAGGTTTTATGATCCAAAAAAATTTGGGAAATAAATACCCCGAAATTCGCCCAATTTGCTGTTTCGCCCACTTTTCTGTGATTTTTGTAATTTATTTTTGATTCAATCAATTTAAGATACTTTGAACTGAAATTTTAAAATAAGGTTAATTATATTATTTTGCACCTATAGAAAAAATTTGAAGTGAAACAGAGCTAAAACAATTTGCCCATTTTTTTAGATTTTTGTATTTTATTTTTAATTTGCTCAATTTAAAGTATTTTAACTTTGAATTTTGAATATATTTTATTTATAACTTTTAGAGCCTACAAAAAAATTTAGAGAATAGAGTTGTAGGAATTGAGATATAATTTTTAAAGTTTGTGTAAATTCATTTTTGGTTAAATCTTAACACTTGGTCAGTGTATTTCTTTGTATTGATAAGAAATTGTCATGTGAATATATGTACATGATACATGTGATGTATATGTTAAATATAGGGTGGATGGAACATCGATTTGAAGAGTCAAGTCTAACGACTCCTTATACAGGTAAGTAGGTGTACTTGTATGATTGCATGAATGGTTGAAGAGATAGTGCATATCCTATGGTATTGTAACGGGCTTGTGTGTTTTGGATTCAATGGTTTTTAAGGGATAATAAGTATCCCATGATTATTTTGTTATGATGATTTAATAAGAAAGTGATATTCCATGATTGTTCTTAGGTTATAATGATATATGCTTGTGTAAATGATTGATTGTGTATGTGAGTTAAATGGGATTGTGAACATCCCAATATTGTCACGTGATTGGTGATTGTGCTTGTGAAGTGAGATTAATGAAAGTCCCAAGTTATGTGACTTGTGTAATGATGTTATTTTCTACTTAATGTGTGGATAAAGGTAGACATCCCATGCTTGTGATCATTGTGATTGTCCTTATATATGAATGTTTAAATATATGATTAGGTAAATGAAATCATCCCAAAAGGCATGAATTGATGTGATTGTTCTATAATATGGATTTAAATAGTATACTCAATTGTTATATATTGGAATGTGGCCATGCCTGGATGGCATGAATTGTTATATATGATGGCTTGCAATTATGGATGGATTTTGGGATGCCTAATGGATTCCTGGTTTGTTAATTATTTTTTGATTTTGAACCTACTTACTAGTTTTCCAGGACTCACTCTTTATTTATAATTTTTTAGTTGGTAGGTCAAGACCAGAGAAAAGGCAGGGTTAGTATGGAAGCATAATAGTTGAATGTATGCTTTTAAAATTATATTAAAATTGAGAAATTTTCATCTTACGTATATGGATGATTGTAATTAATTCATGTCTAATGATGTATATCATGTATTCAAGATTTAATGATGTATGGTTGAAATTTATGAGCATGTTAGTATAATAATGGAATATGATGTGGATGATGTATGGGAACAGATGTGTATGGTAGACAAAGGAATGCATTGCCATCATGATGCAACTGCGGTCCTAGGGGAGGGCTTGTGGAGTTAGGGGTGGTGTGAAGGTGAATTATGGAGTGTTTTATTTCTTATTTATGAATTTTAATTAAGAAAATGTATTGTCACAAATGTTGAATGCTTGTACCCTAGGTGGACAACCCCATTTTTAGGGGAGACTGTTCAATTTTCTGTAGAAATTAAGTTAACTAGAAAATGGTATCAAAGCAACCTCACTCTGAAAGTGGGAAAATCATGATATAATTATGTCTATTTGTAGTGTAAAATGGAGTAACAACCTTGGGAGGGCGAGGCGTTATAATAGACAAATTTAGCTTTATCTTTCCATCTACTCGATTGGATGAAGTAAGGTGTTCTTTTTTTGTTCTACATTCATTTGTACTAAGTGACGTATGAGTTCTGCTAGTGCAAATGAAGTCAAACTAGATTGTCTCAGATGAATTCTTCTTTGCTTCATCTTAGATGAATTAGGCTCTGCACTTTATCTTTAGATTTGTCTGTAATAAGTTGCAGATGAATGTATTCATGCAGTAAAGTTCACTTTGTCTGAGCGGTTACTTTGTCTAAGTGATTACTTTGTCTATGCTTACTGTGCTGCTTCATAATTTGTCTAACCAACTTTGGCACTTCTGATTCATCTTTTGATAATGGATAAATTAGGCTTTTCACTTCATCTTTTCGTTTGGACAAATTAGGATGAACTTGGTCGTTAAGACAAAGTTCCTTTATGATATATGCATTTGTCTAAGCCTTTGATCCTTGAGACAAAGTTCCTCCATTTAAGTACATTTGTCTAAGCAGCTGGTTCGACAAAGTGTCTGTCCAAGCAGTAGATGAAGTTCGTCTGGCTTCTTTTCTTTGGACGAATTCTGTCTATGTTAGTCAGACAAAGTCTCTTCGTTTTGTGTGAGATTGTTCAAATAACTTTTTTTTTTATCTTTCTTCATTTTTATTCATCTAAATTCTTGATGAGATTACTCCTTACTTTGTCTCGGACAAACTCTTCTTGGTTAAATTAGATAGTCCAAATTTCTTGGACAAAGTTTCTGCTCCTTGACCTTGACTTCTTGAACTAATGCTTTGCATTTGTCCATGAAAATTTTCTCTCTGGATTTTTATAGATAAAGCAAGCTACCTTGCTGCACATCTCGAAGCCATTTGTGTTTCATCATCATCTTCTTCTTCTTTTGAGACACATTCTTCATATTTAATTCTTCTGAAATGAGATATTCAATTTAATTCCTTTGAAATGTAGTAGATAGTTGTGATAGTTGGTTGCAGTTGATTGTGATTCTGCACTTGGAAGTTTTCTGCACTTGCTCCGTTGTTAGCTTTGAAATATATATATATATATATATCATTTTATCACTGTATTTATCCTCATATAATTTACAAATGATATGGAGCACGGATAACATTTATTTTCATTCATGCACATAATATGAAAACTCATTTGAAGTACAGTGCAATCATGTGATTCAGCATATGTAATTATGATCAAAATTAAGTGTATCAAGAAGATAAACATATTAAAGATAAATGTATGCAAGTTTAATCTAAACTTTTCATAATCATGCATCAAATATCAACAATCATCAAATCATAATCATGCATAGTAGTTAACAATTTCAAGCACACATATTATTTCTTCTTAATAAAAGTTTTGTTATCATCAAAATCATACATAATAAGCCTAATAGTTATGCCTACTGCATAAGTGCCATTGCGAAATAATTGTTGTGAAGGTTTAGTGTATATGAAAATCAAGTGATGATTACATGGTATGATCTAGTTATTTGAGGACATTATTGTGTGTTTTAAGATGATTTTATTGGATTCATATGTTATCATTAGAAAGAGGTTATATAGGTCTTGCAAAGATGAGCATATGATTATTGTGGGATAATATTTTCGGTCGTATTTAGGTGAGAAAATTTTGATTTAAAACATGAGAAAAAGAAATAAGTTAAATGGAAGAAAACAACAAAATGAGGAGAGGGTAGCGGTGTGAGATTTTGAATAGAGTAATCAGATTTACATCTTTGAGCAAACTTTGAAATCTCTATAACTCAAACTTTCTAAAATGTTGCAGATGGTAAGAGCAAATATCTGCAGTCTAGCACTTGTAAATTTGAATGGGTTTCTTGATGTTTGATTCTTGTTTAGCACTTAGAACCCTCAAGAATTTCGTTCTCCTTAAATTGATTGTCTATTTTTACAATCCAGAAAGGTTGTGAACTGCATAGAAGAAGATTGTTGCAAGATACAATTGCTGTAGTGTATTGAATTTTTGAAATGTGAAAACAATGAATTTTCACTATAGCAAGTTATGTAGCAGAGTTAATGTAGCACTGCTCCGTCTGTAGATAATAATAGATAAATTGATTATTTGCCTATTTGTCGATAGTTGTCACTGTAGCAATCCGTCTGTCAATTTGTCATAGCAATTTATCCATAGTATTGTAGCAGGTTACTATAGCAAATCACTGTAGGCCAACCTGCCCAAGCAATCATCCGTGGTACTATAGCAGGTTCATTTGAGGGTTACTATAGCATGTACTATAGTTGTTTATAATAGCAAATTCATCCATAGTACTATTGTAGCTACTTCATCATTAGCTTTGTCTGAGTTTCGTTCCACTTCATTTGACACTGTATCAGTACTTTGTAATTTTATTGTAACAAAATTACTATAGCAATACATCTATATTATGAAATTTTTGCACTTTTACTAATTGTTAATTTGATCATGATATAATTGTCCAAATGAGTGGTGCATAAATTATAAAGCATGGATATATCCTTTGAAGCATATTTAGCATATGATCCAAGGCATAATAAACAAGGTTGAAAACAATATGGGCCAAGATGATTTTCCTTCTAGACATATATCAAGATATATATGCTTGCACAAATGATATTCCAACAAAGCAAACAAACATATTTCAAGCATATATTTCTATATTTCAAGCTTCCTATGCTAAAAGCATTAATAACATAAATTAAGTCTTAAGACAAGTTTTGTTGTCTTCAAAATCATACAATAATCCTAATAACCTTCTAAGCAAATCCTTGAACCTCTTACAACACTAGTAGAATGGTTCGAAGTCCAACTGTCTGAATTGGCCAATCTCACTTTGGATCTGAGCTATCTTGGCCAGATGGAAGAACTTTGCTAGAAACTTCTCTATCGTCTCATCCCATGTTGTTATGCTCCCTTGTTGCAGACTCTACAACTAGTCTCTTAATTTATCTCTTAGTGAGAATGGGAAGAGCCTCAATCAGATGGCATCATCTAGTACTTCATTATTTTCACTGTGTCACTGATTTCTCGGAACATTGCCAAGTGGATGTTTAGGTCTTCACTTGGAGCACCCCTAGACTGGTTCTGCTTGACCATGTTTATAAGTGCCAGCTTTAACTCAAAATTATTGGCATTAATCATAGGGCAAGTATTGCCTGAATAATTTTCATTCACCATTGGCCGGAAATAATCTTTGATGTGTCTTTGTTGGCTCTGATTTGCCTCCTGATTCTAATTTGGCTGCTATTTTTGCCCTGGTTTTGCCATTGCACTGGTTTTTACTCTCTTCAATTTTCGAATGTCTCGCAGTATTCTTTCTATTTCTAGATCGAAAGGAATTAGATCATAATTTCTACAAATTTGCATACATTGCTATGAGAGCTAAGGAAATTGAATCAATCCCACTAAAAGAAAACATAATAAGAATACAATAAAAGAAAACAAAATATAAATTAAAGCTAGGAATATCTTTTTACAATATTAGTGAATAATCAAAATACTACCAATCCCCGGCAATGATGCTAAAACCTCATTCGCTACAAATTAAACTGCAAGTGTACAACATCAAGTTTTGTAATATAGTGATGAATGAGTGTCATATCCGTAAGGATTAGGTATTCCAATTACTCTCTAGCTGTCATCATGAATAATTCCAACTTTATTTGGACAATCCATAAATAGGATATTTAATTAGAAATAAAATGGATAAGCTTCAAATAGTATAACTAAATGTATGAAGATTCTACAGGGTTGATTTCCTTTATGCTTCATTTATGGTGCTCTCAACTCATTACTGATTAATCATTGCATTGGTTTATAAATTGAGAATCCCAATTCACTCATCTCCCTCTCCTGAGTGTCAGGCCAAGTATCTATTCCCAATATCCTAATTTAGATATCCCTATATAAATAAGAATAATGGGAATGCACTAAGATCTATGGTTCTCTACAAAGATTTCATAAAACATAGAAGCTTTCCCAAGTCATTTACAATTTTATGTTATTATGTCTAGATCCTATTTGGGGTTACCTCTCCCGAGTGTCAAACCCTAAATACGAGATCAATTAATAGATGGTCAGTTAATTGAAGGCATTAAACATCAAACATCAAAATAAACCAAAATGCAATGTCAATCAAGCAAATCATTGATTAATACATGAATTTCACATGAACTCCATCTTCCTTCTAGAAAGAGGGAAATTAGCTAGACATCATGTAACATAAATTAAACTAATAAGTAATCAACATCATCTTGTTTAATTCCCAAAATCAATTTAAAACTAGATCCACAATTACAAAGATTGAGATCAATTGAAGCAAAGGAGACAATAGTAACAAAATCTTCCCTGGTTCTGCTCGAATTCCAATCCTTATAAACTAACTTCTTTCCTTGATTTTTAATAATTGATTTGCTCCTCTTTAAAGTGTCCTCCAAAGCACTCCCAAAATCCTAAGAAAACCTAGCCAAAAACTCTCCAAAAACCTCTTCAAGAAGTCCCCTAAAAAGCCTCTTTCAAAAACTTAAAAACCAGGCGATAAATGGAGCTGAAATCCCACATTGCTGCCAGTGCTGCCGCCCCAGTTTGGGCACTGCGGTGCCAACCTTTCTAGTTGCCATATGTTCCCCAATTAGGTTGGGCTTTGTGGTGCTAACCTTGCTACCCATCTATTATGCTTCATTCTTGCTCCATTCCATCCTTTCCATTCTCCACTAACTTGTGCTTCATTTTTCTTTGGTTTTGCTCCAATCTTCAACTCTCCAATGCACCTGGAAAATAGATAAAAACACATAAAATGTATATACATTTCTCAAGAATTCACAATTAATTAAGCTTGAATAACATGAGATATAAGTGAATAAAATTCACTTATTAATAATCGGGCTCCATATCAAACCATTTTCTTCTCCACTCATTCCTTCATCCATCTCTTCCTTGCTGCTCCTCTTTCACATCTTTTTGCATTTTGCTTGTACTAAAATAGCTTTCCTTGTAACTCTATTTGTATTGAAATGCAATGGAATGTTTTCATGTTTTATTTTTGAGTATTCTATGTTGATGAACATTCTGTATTGTATATACTTTTCTTTCCCTTACACTTTTTTGATATATGACAAAATAGGGGAGAAATAATAAAGAAACATAAGTTATCTGTTTAATAAGAAATAAAAAAATGCATGGTCTAATCTAGTCAATAAATTTCAATCCAGTGCACCCATTTAGGGGGAGATCACTTTGTAAAAGGGAGCTATGTATGTTTCATTGTAAATGAAAAATCTTTGTTTAGTTCCCACACATGCTTATGCCTATTATATGTTTTATTTGTTTGAAAAGGAATTTACTCAAATGTTTGGTCATCATCGAAAAGGGGGAGATTTTTGAACCAAACCTCCTTTACTTGAATTGATTTTGATGATGAATGTGTTTAACCACCCAAGTTTTGATGATGAGCAAAAATCATGAGTGAATGGTTAAGCTACTGACTGTTATTTCCAAGTGTGCAGTAATGAATAATATATCAAGGAAATAACTAAAATGGACAGTGTACACAAGATAAAATCAAAGATAAGAGTATGGTAGGCATCATATATATGCTTCAAATTCACTTTGATTACATTCTCAAACGCTGTTGAAGCCAATTGGATTGATGCCCAAGTTTAGACACAAACATGACTTCAAAAACATACTTCAAAAGAAGAGAAACACTGATCAGACCAAGTGAAGCCAAATTCTGAACTCAAGTAAATGTTTGGACATTGCAGAACTAATTTCGAACGCAGTTCCAAGTTCAAACACTGGAGAATTATGAAGTCAAGACATTGGAAGCTCAATGCTGATTTTGAAAATTGCTAAACTTGTCCAATGCATCTTAGAAGTCCAAGTTTGAAAATCTCAACTCCAAGCTTTGGACATTGCTATTGCAGGGTTAGTCTCAGTCTAAAATTTAACTTTGGGCATTGATAACTCATCCCTAGATGAAGCCAAAGTTCTCTTGTGCTGGCAAAGTAATTCATGCCGCTTCTCAGTCCAAAATTTAACTTTGGAAATAGCAAAGCATTTTCAGACAAACCTGCTTTATGTCTGTTGCAAGTTAAACGATTGACTTAGTTCAAAATTATGACTTTGGACAATGCCAAAAGCCTTCGGCCAATGAGAACCCATAAGAACACTTCAATAGAAAGTCCAAATTTAACTTTGGAAATAGTGAAGCATTTTTGCACAAAGCTGAGTTATGTCTGTTGCAACTAAATGATTCACTCAGTCCGAAATTATAACTTTGAACAATGCAGGGAGCCTTCAGACAATGAGAATCTGTAAGAACACTTCAACGGGCAAAAAATCTTGATGATTCGCTCACATTTAATGAACATTGTTTTCTCCAATGGGCATATTTTGAATCACAGTTTAAAAGGAGTAAAGGGAAGTCATTAAAGAAAGTTAGAAAAATTTAGCAAGTTAGAGAAATTTTCTAAAAGAGCTTATAGAGCATTTACTCAGACATTAAAGTTTCTTCCAATGCCATTGAGCAAAACACCATCTGGATTCAAAGAACATTCTCTGTAACAACTTACGGGAGTCTAATATTCTTTGCATTTATCGCAATACATTTATTTCTACTGCACTTTAATTCTATACAAAATTAGCTTAGTAAGAGGCATTTTTATTGTACATCATTCTTTATTTGAGACAACAAGGAAGGGGCTTGCTAATTGTGTATAATTTTATTGGTGAGTTTGGAAACCAATGGTTGTAAAAGTTTGTTGGTGAGTTTAAAAACCAATAGTTATAAGTTTGTCAATGAGCTTGGAAATCAATGGTTGTAAAAGTTTATTGGTGAGCTTAGAAACCAATAGTTATATAAGTTTTTCGATGAGATTTGAAACCAATGAGTGAAAAGTTTGCTGATGAGCTTGTAACACCAACAGGTGATTAGTGGAACCTGAGTGCAACAAGTGAGGCTGACTTAGAAAGTGGAGTAGGTACCATGTTGGGCTGAACCAGTACCAAAATACCATTATCCTGTGCTACATGATCTGTTTTCCATCCTTTTAGTACTTTAATGTTTATCTTGGCTAAAATTTTTAAAGGCTCAATTCACCCACCCTCTTGAGCCACCATTTGAACGAGTCTAACATCATCTAACTTCTTAGCCCAATCTTTACAAGAATTTTGCATTATTTTTTCTAGAATTTGCTTTACTTCTCTGTTGGAGATCTCTGCTTGTCCATTTATTTGAGGGTGATAGGCCAATGCTATTTTGTGCTTGACTCTGTATTTTGACAAAAGAGCTTTAGATTGTTTATTATAAAAGTGTGATCCTTCATCACTAACAATAGCTCTTGAAGTCCCAAACCTTATGAAGATATTTTTTCAAGGGAAATTCAACACCACTTTCCCATCATTAGTGTGAGTAGTGACTGCCTCACACCGACTTTGATACATAATCCACTACAAGAAGGATATACTTGTTATTGTAGGAGGAAGCGAATGGTCCCATAAAATCAATGCCCCAAACATTAAAGAGTTTAACTTCTAGGATATGTTTCAAAGGCATTTCATTCCTTCTTGAGATATTTCCTGTCCTTTGACACCTATCACATGCAACGACAAAAGCATGGGCACCCTTAAATAGTGTGGGCCAGTAGAAACTTGACTGTAAAACCTTTGAAACTATCCGATTTCCTCCAAAGTGACCTCCACACACCACACGCTTGAGAATATCCTCTATCTTTTCCTCAGGTGTACATCTTCTTATAATTTGATTAGCATAATGCTTGTAAAGAATAGGGTCTTCTCAATAGTAATGCTTCACATTGGATAAGAACTTCTTTTGGTGATGAGATAGGTCAGGAGGCATGATCTTTCTTGCAAGAAAATTTATAAATCTGCATACCAAGGAGGGGATTTTGTTGAAGTGACAATGAATAGTTATTCATCAAGGAATTGATCGCAGAAGGGAGGCTTTGCAATCTTTCATTTTCTTATAGTTCCAGTCTTGAAAGATTATCTGCCACTAAGTTTTCTATTCCCCTTATCCCTGATTTCTAAGTTAGATTCTTGGAGCAGTAGTACCCACTAGATGAGTCTTGACTTTGCATCTTTCTTAGCCATAAGGTATTTGATTGTAGAGTGGCTAGTGAACATGATTACCTTATTGCCAATAAGATAGGATTCGAATTTATCAAAAGCAAAGACTATTGTAAGTATCTCTTTTTTTGTTGTGGCATAATTGAGCTAGGTATCATTGAGGGTCCTGCTAGCATAATAAATGGCATTGAATACTTTATTCTTTTGTTATCCTAGAACTGCTTCAACTGCATAATCACTTGCATTGCACATTAACTCAATGGTTTGTCCCAATCTGGTGCAATGATGGGTGCTGAGATAACCTTTTCTTAAGGATTTGGAACAACTTCTCACAATTAGCATTGAAATCAAAAGGTCTACGTTGCACAAGCAGATTAGAAAGGGTATAACACTTGGGGTGTTAAAAGTGAGGGGAATTTTGTTCATTGATTATGATGATAGTGTGAGATGAGGAAAACTTGTTTTGAAATGTGTATATACATGAATTACATGTGATCTTATGTTTATACGTCATTATTAAGGAGGGGTTAACCACATGAGAGAAAATAAACCATAAAGTGGAGAAAATCCATAAAACAAAGTGAGTAGTATTCCAATGCTGTGACACTCTTTTAGGAGATGGGAATAGGGGTGTCCAGTAGGATAGTGCCGCGATACTAGAATTCAATGCCACGACACTACTTCAGAAAGACAATTTTCTAAGTGTCAAGTAGGTTTGTGCCATGGAACTGGGGAGGTGGTGATGAATATTAACCCTCATCTATTTATATTGGTCAGGTCTTTTTCTTCCCCATTCGCTCCGTTCCCTCCTACGCCCAAACCCCATGCTTTCCACTCCTCTTTTAGTCTCTTTTTAGCTAGAAAAATCTTGGTTTAAGTGTGTAATCTACCACCCATGCACCCTAAATCCAAACCTAGATTGTTTGGACAATGAGGAATGGACAAAAAACCATGGTTGCTGCAATACATGGTAGATTCTTGGGGATTTGAGGCTGGAATCATGTTCTATAGTGGAAGCCACATGTGAATTGGACGGTAAGTTGTTTTCCCCCAACTAATTTATGTTTTCTGCATGGTAAGAGTTTTGTCAAATTCATGATCAGTAATTTTGTGGGGATTTGGGGGAAATTGTTAAGGATTTCACAGAGAAATCGATTAATTCCTTGTTTGCAACATTGTGGGGCTTAATTGGATATGAGAAACTTAACTTTTAGTGTTATCCATCACTTATTTGGAAATTTAGAAAGGGTTTTTGTATTAGCCAATTGAATCTTTAGGATAGGCATTGAATCTATTAGCCAATTGAATCACAATACTAGTCTTATTCAAAGGTCCAAGTTTTAAAAAAAGAGATCCAAACTTGATGAAAGAACAGAAAGGGGTGATATCATAGAACCAAGGCATGAGCTCTTCTCACATGAAGAAGAAGAAGCAACAGAAAGATAAGAATTCATGAGTCCACCGGTAGAAGCAAGAGAAGAATTCTCCAACAGAGAAGATCAATATGAAAATGAGAGAATAGAAGAAGTTCTAAGAGAGGAACAAAGAGCTGTCACAGAAGAAGTATTGGAAGAAACATTGAGAGAAAATGTATTTGAAGAAACAACAGCAGAAATCATGCCATCACACACTCCCATCAGATCCCCATCACCTATTCGACCTACTCATTCTCATCAACCATCCACCTCATCTATTCCCCCTTCACAACCAATCCGACAGCACCTAGAGGATAGACTGACAATGATTGAACACTATTTGTCAACTCTAGCTCTTCAAATGAATAGAATGGATCATAAACTTTCCACTACCATGTCTTCTATGATTCTAAGAGTTGAGATTGACCATAGACTTGATTCTCTACAATCTCTAGTAGAATCATGTAGAGGTCAAGCCTATCATCCTCATTTCTCTCCACCTCCAACTCATTTTCCATTGCTCCACAATACTTCCCTCCAGTCAGAACCAACTTTCCCATCACAGCGATGTCTTATCCCTCACACTCACCTGTTCATCCATCATCATCTTTTGCAATTCTAGAGGTTGCTCAACACCAGAGTAAACCTGTTGAAATTGTCTCTCAATCTCCTCC
>JAYJMB010087875.1:0-14337 GCA_036873735.1 Pouteria campechiana
GAGAGAGAGAGAGAGAGAGAGAGAGAGAGAGAGAGAGAGAGAGAGAGAGAGAGAGAGAGAGAGAGAGAGCCAAGTGGACCTTATCTTCCTTATCCTCGAGGTCCCCCATTTCCGTATTGCGCCGCTTGGGTTGGGATCAGACCATTTCCTCCGTCTATCTATGGCTAATTAAAACAGGCATGCAATATTATGCATATGAAGCATTACCGTCTATTGATTAACGCCAACTCAACAACTTTAAGACCTTGTTTTTGTCATTCTGTTGCCAATAAATGATAAATAATTTGAGATTCAATCGAAGTTTAATATATGCTCCATTGAAATCATGCAGAATACGTTGTGTTTAAGTCGCAAGCAGCCCTTACACTCCATGGTCCCCCTTTTCTACTTTCTTTTAGTTGGAATAGGTGCAGCTTCCTCCATCTATTTTCAGCTAAAATAGATATGCTGTTGTTACGTGTCTCAGTCACTGTTATTAATTAACACTAACAAATCAACTTTAAGACCCTATTTATTCCGCAGCTGTTGTCAAAAAAAAGATGCTAGTTTGAGACTCAATCGAAATTTAATATATGGAATCCATTGGAAGCATGAAGAATGTATACTTGAATGCTCTTTTGTCACAGTTTTCCAAGGAGATCTTCTAAAGGAAGTCGTCAGGACCAATGCAGAGGGGAAACGAATGCATTTGGTAATACCAAGTGGAATAGATGGAACATAATTTGTATCATACAGCATTATTTAGTTTTTGTACTAGATTTTATGAAGTATGTTCATGCAGAACATAGTTCGAGCATGATCAAAGAAAAAGAATTTCTCTTCAGTAGTCGAAACAGTTACAGAATCAATCGTAAATTCTCACGTGGGAAAGAAAATCATATGCTAGAATGACTCAATCAGAAGTTCAGGTCATGCACTCCCATAAATCATCTCATTTGTGAAGAATTCACTCCAACCATTTGAATTAAATAAAAATGATATATTATGTCTTATTCTTTTGTGTGAAAAGCACTATTTGCAAAATTACTTAACTAAAAACAGTTGTTAGTTAAAAATTGTTTTATAAGATATATTTACAAGATATATTATGATAATAATGTCTAAGTTTAAGAATCATACATAGTTCAGCTTTTAGAAAGAAGTTAATTTGAAACCTTTAAAGTAATTTCAATCTCAAGCTCCTGTGAAAATGAAGTTTTAGATACTTAAGCTTTTTTAATATTTCAAAAAGATAATTTTAGAAGGCCGATGGTGACTATTTAAGGTGACTGTTTAAGGTGAATTAAGAATTGGAAAAAGATGTAAAGAGGAAACAAAAGTAGATTTTGGAGAGGAAAAGTAAAGAAATGATGTCAAAGAATGGGGGGACTGGTTACAAATAAATAAATAAAGATAAAATAGATAATTTTTTGAAAAAAGATAAAAGATAACGATTAAAAGTATATACAATAATAAGAAAAAGTAAGGCTGTTGTGATAAATAAATGTCACATTCATGTAAGGAAGTAGGATGTGGAATAAAACCCTAATTTAAGAACCTGAATCACTATTTTAGCTCCAATGATAATCAAGAAAGCCAAGTTTTAAATCAAATTAAGAAACTGCGCCAAAATAGCCGCATCAATTTCAGGGACCCAATTTCAATGGTAATTAAGACCGACAATTTTGACTGTCTGAAATAATGGATACATAAGCGCCTGTATGATAGGCAAGTGGTTTGCTATCTTGGAAATGTTAGCAACCATACATAGTGGTCAAATATTGGGGTTCAAAAGGGCCCATCTCACAGTAGACTGAAGGAAACAGGCAAGGATCCATTTATGAAATGTAACTTCTAATAGCCAAATGATTCAAAACCATCAAAGTCCAAATTTCCATCATCAGATGCTGGAAACTTACACATGGAAAAGATTGATGGAATGTGTATCCGGCTATTCCCCATTGAGCCTGAAGAGGCGTCAGCTCAATCACTTGCAGCACTATGCTGTTCATGGATAGATAGCGATCTGCACACCAATCCCCCCTCCCAGCAGACATCTGACAGACAAGGCCAGCATGAGGATTGAAAGAGAGAGAGGATGTGCATGGCAGGACAAGTGGAGGGTGCTGCCTTCAGTGGGGCCAGCCAATTGGGTGGCTGTGGTGGAGATTTCTCCACTTTGATTTGTGCCCAAAGTCTTAGCTTGGTGTGTGGTTTCTTTGTAGAACACCAAACAAATGGGTTCACATATTCTCTGTCTCATTCATGAAGATTTGCTGAATCCAGAGTTTAGAAATACATAGCCAAGATCTCACATATGTAAACATGACAAGCATGTGCCAGATTCAACCAATTTGCTAGGTAATCTTACTTGAATGATTTTCATTCTTTGTTTTAATAGGCTCAAGAGATGAAAAAACTGCCTTACTGTTAGAAAATTTTGGAATATTAAATTAGATAAAAATAATTTAAAATTGTAATAGGACAGCTGCTTTAAGTCACACTAGTCTGTCGCTTTCTTTATAGGAAATAATTTAAGTCTGCTTATTTGGGTTATGACAACATTTTGTCACTAAAATGCAATAAATCCTAAAATCCTTTATGCAATCAAACACAGCTGGCAATAATAAGTCTAGACGGCGATGGATTTTTTAAGAAAGTAAAAAGGAAAATCAAGAAAGAGGAGGAAAGCTAATTAGCAGAATGTTTAAATTAAATTAAAGCACTAAAATGTGATTATTAAGATTTGAACCTAAACTTTTAATGACTAGGCTTTTATTAGAAACCAATTTTGATAAATAATTTTCTTATTTTCTTAAATATTAAAACTATAAATTTATTGTAATTTGAAAATATCCAACCCTGATCAATTTGGTGGCTTTGAGGGGAAGGAATGGGTAGCAGCATTTTTTATTTCTCATGATGCGTAGCATTTTCTCTTGCTACTTACTCTTGCACGACAGACACTTTTCGTTGGGTGAAATAGTTATGCATCGTAATCCAGCAAATTAATACACCTCTAGAAATCGAAGTCTAATTTTTGCTTTCACTTGTTTTGGACCACAAGCAGCCAACCGATGATTGGACCAGCTTGAAAAAGTGTGCAATAGCCAATAAATGAGCTGAACCAAAGTCTCAATTGCATGCTTGAAGTGAGAAGTGATCAGATGAGCTGGGGGTTACGGATTTCAATTGGGGTACACATCCAAACTCATTGTCAACCAACTGCATGCAGATTTTAGGGAGACATTGCAAGCTTGGTGTGATGGGATGACATTGGCACACCATTGCATTCCACTTTTAAGTTATAGCAAATCCGCAACGCGTTTTGTGGACACCCAATACATTCATGGCATGATTGTGATTGAAATATCATATTCTTCTTAAACATTTAATGCACTAGTGGGCCTTTACTCTCCCAATGCTCTTCGTCGTTGTAGCCAACTGGCCTTGTGTACCAGACCCTAATACCCGTACGGTTGGGGCCCCACCCAACACCGTTGGGTTCAACATCCCTACCAATAAAATATTAAAATCAAGCACTGCACATGTGTGCATTTTTTCTTTCTGCAAATGTGACGTTGCATTCGAATTTTTATTGTTTGTTGAGGGATTTTCTGAGTTAAATGGGAGCAACGTAAAAATATTCTCGATGGATATCTTTTGGGTCAGGGACTCAGCTATATATTTATGAATTTGAACAGTACGTGTGACACACAACCAGTTGATTTTTTGGTGAGTTGAGTAGGTTTGCTCTGGCAGGCATGGCAGGTTATTTATTTTCAGACAGAAGGGCACTCATGAGCATTTGCAGCCTGGTCCTTGTTAGTTTTTCAATGTGATTTGCACATATAGGCCAGCATTTAAGGCCAGGTGGGTTGAGAGCTTTATTCGCCAATGATATGATTCACTTATTCCATGGCCTGATTCCAAAAATCATGTCCAAGTTGGGTTGGCCAATACTAACAACCAAATGAACATTCACAAAGAACATCCACCTTGATGGAACTAGTGGTCCAACTTATATTCTTCAGGGCCTTCTCCTTTTCTCTCCTTTTCGCTTTTATTTTTCTTTCCTTTTCATCTTATACATATTTGTTTGACGTTCAGATGAGTTTTTAAGAATTAGCTTGATATAAAAATGAAAATTCTCCCATTAATAGCTATTTATGTTTCGTAGAAGCAACACGAACAGTTGGTTGGCATCAATTAAAGTTAAGGCCAACTATGGTGATGATTTCCACGAGAACCTACTTGAGTAGCTAGTGTCACTCGTACAGAAGTAAATGGAGAAATGATATCAATGAAATGAATAAAATAAAAATAGAAGGATTGATAAAGATAAAACTAAATTAATATAACTTTGAAATCAAGCGTGTATGTTAGATAATTAATGAACTAATCTCAAATTTTCCTTCAAGGTATGCCCAAACGAAGACAGAATTGTTTTGGATGTTTTTTACTTGCATATTGCCGCCTGGAGTTTCCGTGCCATTCCAATTGCAGCATATCAGCGATTTCACCAAGTCAAAAAGTGAATTTTCTCCGCCTTACACGATCGAAACCCAAACTTTTCTCGGTCTCCCCTACGATGATGCTACTTTTACCAAATTGGCATGCACGTATGCTATTTCTCTTTTTAAATGAGTATTTCTTCGAATTTTTTCAAGGCATCCTTCCAACTCAGTAACCCCTCCAACATGCATAGCGAACATAAGACTCCTTTAACTTGCGCCAACTAGCACTAACCTGAGCACTGAGAAAGTGTAGGCCTCCATCTTCTTGCCAATTGTTTCAAGTGCTGAAAATTCTGTATTCTTGGTTTTCTGATGCATATGTCTCTTCAACTCCGGATAAACTCGAGGGATATTTAGGGTTTTCACCATTTGATTGCGCACATATATCTGAGGAATTTATTATCCTGATAAGCTTGCATCACAAGAGGAGAGCATTCACACCGCTGGATGAATGGAGTAGGACGTGGAATGTTCAACAAGTGGAGCCCACAGGGACAGAGTGTTCTAAGCAAGCAGTTAAAATGCAGGTGATGCATGTATCGTAGGTTATGTGGTCTAGAGAGAGGGATGTTTTCAACGCTAATAATCTGATATAGCCTATGTCACATGCTTGGCTTTATGGAACAAAGTCATGTGAATGGAAAGACTTCTTCTTCTGTGGATTGCTCATTAGCGGCTTGTGCAGATTTACACTGATAAGCTCATTTTAGCTGAGATTTAGACGTTTTGAAACATTCATTTTTTAGCACATGATTTGGCCCATTCGTCGCCTTAAATGAAGAGAATTTTGTGAAGGAAAATCTTGGATGTGTCAGCCTATCTGACGGAAAGCACAGATCCTAATTAATTACCCGTGTCACGTCATGACACATGTGCTGCTATTGGTGAATTGGCAAGCCTCTGTACCTCTAGGTGCATGAGATCTAAGATGGCATGGCATCATTTAGGGGTGCAACCTGCGGTTGGTTTCAATTCAAATTAGACAACTCAATCCGAATTTGGTTGAATTAGTGTTGAATAGTTAAATAAAAAATCCGGATTGAGATAGTGGGTTAAACGAAATCCCATTTATACATTGAATAAAGTTAAATTAGGATTGATGGTCGGGCAATCATATCAACCGAACTTCTTCACCTATCAACACATCTTTTTAACCTTTTAATAACTAATTTCTTAATTCACACAGCACTGGTAAGGCTTATCTTCTTTCTACATCATATTTTTTCTTTTGGTAATAAATAATACACACTGTTCTATAACTCCATTTTATTGGGGCATTTTTTGTTAAGTTTGGGTGCTGCTTGTTCAAAAAGTATAATTCATGCTTTCTTTCGCATCTTTTATAAAGATGTTCCTAAAAATGTTATTAGATTTTACTATCACATCTTCAATAGTAAATTCCCCGTGTTATAATTTTTTTTTAAAAAAATTAATTGAAATCAAAACTCTAAATAATCTGAAATTTCAACCCAAATTATGGCCCTCGAATTCTACCTTCAGGATTATTATTGATAGAGTTGAAGTATATAGAGTCAAAGTTTTATAATAAGGTGAGGGTTCAATTCCATCATAATCAGGCAACTGGGAAATTAAGGTGGCCGACCTATGATTTTTTGGGCTTTGAATGCAAGCCACACATTTGAGTAATGATGCGTCAACCGGTCAAGCTTGATTTTTATAATATGACCCACCAACGCACGCAATGCGTCGCATGACATGGGCATGTGGCGCCCATCTGCGGACACATGATGGGCGGCGCTATCAGAAGTAAACGGTGAAATCTCGATTTGGGAATTTTCAAACTGTCAAATATCCGAAAGTCAACTCTCCCATGCACGTGGCTCGCCTTCTTTCTTTTTTAAGAAATTTTTGGAGTGTAACTGACGGTTGTCAGCGTATAGCCGTTTGGATCCCCTCACACCACGATTTGCGTGTGACAAGGTTAAAACATGGGATGTTTACGAGGTTCTTCTCTAATTGCTTATTATTTTTTAATGGGAGCCTTTGGCAAGACCCCAGGTTCATATTCTGAGATTCAGCCCCCCCATTGGGTTCCACCTTTGTATCCAAGTTTTCTAGGGGCTCTTGTCAAAAACACTTCCAAAGCAATGACAACCACGAGAAGAATAACGAAGAATGCATTCACTGGCTCGATCAATAATATAGATTTCATTTGAATGAAATGGAAGCAACGGTGGCAACTCGAGTGGAGAAGGTTGAAATAATTAGATAACAATAATTAAAAATATAAATAAATTTAAAAGCATGATTATTTTTATTATAGAAACTATATGTCAAATCAAGTGGTAACAAATGAAATCTTCTATTGAACTCCATTCCAATCAAACCTATTCTAGGTGGGATATATGTCAAATCAAGTGGTAACAAATGTATACTTGCCGCCTGACTGTGTCTTCAGAGAAATACTGAAAAAGAATACAAGACACAGGCGGAGGTAGTTTAGATGCATGTAGATGGTTTATAGGCTGTGCTAGCTAGCTAGCTTGCCGTCTCTTTTGAGATTAGCAATCTGCAGAATTTCACCTCCAAGAGAATTTGGCTGCGGATGCAAGCATTTACTTTCAGGTTTCTTGCGGCCAGCTGGGAGGGCGTGATGCGAATAAGAACCGACAAAGGGGATCGCTAGAAAGAAAGCATGGCTTTGATCATTGACATTCATTCTCTCAATAGATGCCAACACAGCATGAATTATCTATATGAGGGGAAAAAAAAATCCTTGAAAGTGCACCCCTGTGTCATGAGGGCTGTTTGGACAGAGAGAGAATGTAAGATTTATTCAGAAAATACGATGAAATCATGTTATTACTAGTAACGAAAAGATAATTAAACAGCTATTGGAATACATGCGTATGCGTTCTATTATGTATGATAGAGGAAGTGAGAGACGTCAGGCGTACGTGGTGTGTCCCATCATCCATTGATGACATAATTAGGAGAGAAAGACGCTTAACATATGTTATTCATCCTATAATACACGACATCCACTCGTACAGGAATAACACATTCGGGGGCAGTGCATTTAATTAATATGTAGGCATTAGCCAAAGCATATATGGGACAATGTGGATGGAAACGATTATTTGGACTGCAAACGTCTTTATCCTCTTCTTGACCGAAGACCATTTAATATATCTATTGTGTTGTCCTTGAGCATCCAAAACATATGAGTAGAGGGAGAACCAACAGATCATCCATTCATAAAAGGTGTAAATCGATAGGTCCGAGTGGAATAGATTTCATCGAAATGGATTTCCTTTTCAATGTTTGATTTGATGGGGATTCAATCCTAATGAATATCTCCTAGTCAAGCTTTTAGCCTTGATCGTAACCTTATTCTCGGATTTTCAGCCCAAAAACTCCCCTGGCCAAAATTAACGCGTCACTTTGGACAGGAATTTTAGTTCGATAATTCTTTAAATTAATTTCTAGTGAACGGGTTGTGCTAGTTTTATTTTTAGATTTTGCTTCCAACATGACATAATTAATGTGGCGAATAGTGTTGAGAACACATAAGCAAGCTCAAATCAATCACATAGTGAACACACTTAATTAACATAATTTGGCCTTGCAACCTATTCCATGAGAGAAAAGAGTAATCACTATGGAAGAAAATCATTACACATTCTCTCTCGGAAACAACAACGTCCCTCTCACACACATCTCTCTGTATCTGTCTATCTCTGTACTTTTTTAACCCTAGAGAATGCAAAAATATATAACCCTACACAATACACATTATCCAATACATATTACCCATGAGGCAAGACACATATCTAACATATCTCTACCTTGGCTTGAATTCTGCAGCATCCAACCAACTTGAAAAAGAACCAATGTAAGCAACCATCCCACAACTTCACCAAAATCTGTCTACAATACTTCAACTAGCATAAACCATTGCACCCCTCCTGAGTGCCTGATACAAATCACCATTGTTGTACAATTCGACGTGGCTCCACTCTCTCATCACTACAATGCGATCTATACCAAAGAAATTACTACAAACAACTGAAGCAAATGTTACCCATTTTTTCTCAATATCTTTCACAAACTTGATCATCTGACTCTCCATAGACTTGATTGTCTATACCCACTTGTACCTACAACTTGATCTCTTACAAGATCTTCACCTTTTTTCACACTCCCTAACAATTTGTATAGGTTCCTAATCATCTGTCCCTTTATGACAACCATGGCCCCTCTGGTCACCTTCAACTCTACCTCCAACAGATATTCTGTAACCTCTAGAGTCCAACGTTCCCAATAGAATCAAGTTCATCCTCAGATTTCGTCCATGCTTTACATTAACGAGCTTTTGAATAACACCATCAAACATGCGAACCCGTACTGTCCCAACACCGGCAATGTTGTTATCTACTTTGTTTGTCATCCGCACAGTATCACTTCCGCACTCCTTATATATATCGAACTGCTCTCTAATTGCACACATGTGAAAAGAACAACTGGAATCTAAAATCTAATCGGGACCATCCATACCTGCTTCCATTGTAAGCAAGACATTATTTTCTTCAATAATCACAATCTTACTAAATGATTCATTCATCTTCTGCTTTCCTTTTTTCTCTCTCTTTTCTCTTGACTCTCATGTACTTCCAAACAGTTCCTCTAGATATGGTCATATTTTTCATACCTTCAGCAATTGAAGTTTCCCTTTGACTTGGATCTGCTCTTGCCTCTTTGAAAATTATTCTTCCTCTCAACAGATCTTTCTCTGTTGTAATGAGTACCTATCATCATCAAAGCACTCTCATTATCTGATAATCCACCATTGTTGTTTTTCCTTCAGGTCTCACACATCAACAAGGAAGCAATAACCTTATCAAGATTTAATGTATCCTTCTCGAACAATAATGTAGTCACAATATGATTATAAGAATTAGCTAATAAAGCTAATAGGAGTAATGTTTTATCCCCCTACTCAATCCCAGAGACAAATATCTCACCATTCTCATCAATTTTCACTTCCAAAGCAGCTAGCTCTATCAATACTCTATTAAACTCATTCGAGTGCCTCTCAAAGTCTCCGCTTTCTTCTAACTGAAGATTATATAGATGCTTCTTCAAATATAATCTGTTCGTCAATGACTCTGACTTATAGCTGCTCTCCAACTTTGTTCACACCTTCTCTGGATCCGTCAAATTAATGACCTCTCGAAATGTATTATCCTCAAGATACAACTGAATCATACTCGTCGCAAAATCCCTTGTATCTTTTCTTGCATCATCAATTAGCTTCTATAGTTTCTCTAACTTCTTCTTGCGAGCTTTCACTGTCTCCTTATGAGTTAAGATATTCTTCACCCGTTACTACCAAAAGGTGAAATCATTCTGCCCATTGAAAGGTTCAACTCCAAATGTCGCCTTCAAATTGGTTTGCATTGTTGTCTGATTTGAACCGCTTTGTGTTATTGTCTTGTTTGAAGTTCCTACAATTTCTGACATTTTTCAACTTCAAAACACATTGTCCTACACAAAACACTTCAAAATAAGCTGAATTTCTTCAATCTGAATCATCCAGGTGATTCACAACATCCCAAAACCTAGGAAATAGTTCCCCAATTACCAAAATTTAACCTCTAGATCACCAGATATGGGACAACAAAATCTAACCATTCATCCTTTTATTTTGTCCATCGTGATTGGCCAATCTCTTTGTGTCACCTTCCACACACGATCTGGGAAACCCTAGCTTTAGTTGGCTGCTCCATAGTCCATCGTCAATCATCCGTTAGCCAATCTCCACCAACCAGAAAACCAACACCACTTTTTTGACTCCGATGCTATCTTTGCTGCACAAGATCTCCTCCTCCGATTGCTGAAAAAAATAGAATAAAGTTGTTGTTAACACCCTTCTTCCTCACCGCCGACGCCATTGACGTCGTTGCATCTCCTTCATCGAAATCAGTCAAGCTCTCCACTTTATTTGCTCGCTGCCGATAATTGATGATCTCTACTTTCGGTTGGGGGTAAAAACCATTGTCGTCTCCTTCCTTTGCGTCAACTTGGAGGAAGAAAACCTAATATGTTGTTGTGTGACTTTGTGCACGCCGCCGCTAACTAGATGCTACTAGTGACTCAGCAGCCTTCTCCACCCATGAGCCGACGCCATCCATTCTTCAAGCTACCAGCGCCGATCGACTCCGACCATTGCACGACACCTTTTGACACCTAATCAACGTCTTAGAGAAAAGTGCAGCCTTGCTGCCATCTGATCAGATCCGAGCACACCTGCTGTCTGATCAGTGAAGATGCACAACTCGATCACAATCAGAGCCTTCCTCTGATTAACACTTCTGCAGCCACACTGTCTGATTGCCATAGATAAATCCATCCATGTTGACTTCATTTCAGTCATCCATAACAAATTTAAAATTTGCACCTCTGATTGGATCTAGCTGTCCAATTATATTATGCCTTTGTGACCACCTTGATTAGATGCTTGCACTCTTGTCCTCAAGATCACTGGATTTCAATGCCAAAAATCTCACGAACAAGGCTTTGATACCACTTGTTAGGAATAATGTTAAGAACATGCAAGCAAGCTCAAATTAATCACACAGAAAACCTACCGAATTAACATAGTTCAACCTTACAAACTACTCGACTAAAGAAAAGAGTAATTCACTATATAAGAAAATCATTACACCTTCTCTCTCATAGACAACAACCTACCTTACATACACACACAGACACACACAGACACATCTCTATGTATGTCCCTCTCTGTGCTTTTTAACCTTAAAGAATAAAAAGATATATAACCTTGCACAATACGCATTAATCAATATGTATAACCCATGCGCAAGCCCAGTGAGCCTTGTAGAATATAAGATACATACCCAACAATTAATTCTATTTATTACAATATAATTAATTTTGAACCTACATTATTTTTATAAGCTTGATACTATTAATTACTACTTATACAAGAATTTAGACAATTCTATTCATTCAATCATACAATTAAAAAAAGAAATTTAATTTTTCTCTTTTTTTGTCCCTTTTAAATGATATAAGGTTTAACTCTTTACCTCTTACAATAAAAGTACATTTTTATCATTATTTATATTTGTAATTATCATATTTTAATATTCATAAAAAATTATCAATCACATATATATTCACTTTATTTTTCAATTATTATCATAGATATGTTGCATCATTTCATTATCTCTCTTTCTTTCTTTTTTTCTTTAATTTATCTTTTTTGTTTTCTTTAAAAGTAAATACACCATTTATATTATTAATAATCTTGAAAGACAAATCATCTATAACATAAGAAATCAAATTAGATACAAAACCCTTAACAAAGAAATGCAATTATGTTTATTTACATGTGTTATAGCTAATTATACAACAACAATATACACAATATTAGGTTGATATTTAAGTCAATTCAACCAAATCTCAACTTAAAATCAGATGGCATTAGACACTAGGGGCTTGTTCTTGTTGAATGGAATGGAAAATATAAAGATAATATAAATAACAATATTAAAGTGAACAAAAATAAAATAAATACATAAATACTTATAAAAAGATATAGATAATAATAAATAGAGTTATTATAAAATGTATATTTCGCAACCAACGTTAGAAATTAGATTCTTCGTTCCATTTCATTCAACCAAACAGCCTCTTAACTATCCGAAATGTGAAAATTTTCAATCAAATCCGTTCATAAAAATTGGCTTCTGCAGCAGCCCCAGATGCAAAGATGGTGGGACATTCGGAATCGAACAATGCCGTATTAAGATAATCAAATTGACATAGGAAAGAGAAACTTACTATGAAAAGCTAATCTGACCGTCGATTTGCGAAACAGGATCTGGTCCATTGAAAAGAGGGACAATCGTCGCCCAGTGGGAAAGAAACGTGGGTAAGTTAAGCTCGCAGGCCTCCTTGGGATCGGATCTCGAGTAGGATTTTGCGACTAGATACGATCTCCCGCTCTCGATTTTCCCATCCTGTCTTTCGACGCAGATGATCGAGTTAAAAAGCAAGTGAAATGCGAAACCCGTCAAGTCGGCGCGGAATCGTAGGCTGCTACGCTACTTGCCGGGGAAGCTCCACAGTCAACCGCACAAATACAAGCGCCCCTCTACTTGCTTTTGTATGGTGCATCAAATACAAGTATTTCTTTTTATCTGAACCGTTAATAATTCTTTATCAGTTCATTACCCAACTAAGGGTAAACGTTGGCGTTTGATACAAACAGTAGCTTCGATATTCACCGATAATCCAATGATCCCCAAAGATGATTAAGTATCCCAAAATCTCCCATAGCATAAGATCATATCCACCGCGATGCCGATTTCATGTTCTCTGTCGATTCTTGATTGTTTGTCCTTTCTTCCATCCAGTTCTATGCCGTCCAGTGACGGGCCGACTTATAGCATATTCTTATATTATCTTGAAGTGAAAATCCCATTTCGTTCTTCATTTCCGGTTCAGGCCAATAACCTAGCGGTTTCAATTATAGATATGGGCGCGCCAATTGCCAAAAGAACGGGCCGGAATATTAAGAGCCTCGGACGGAGTATTAAACAATATCAGTAGCAGGACACAACCGGCGGCGCCGCAGCCGTCGATGGATTGCGGCTCTCGGGACTCGTCCCGTCCCAAACTTCTCCCGCGCTTTTTCAATCCATTTCCTCTCCATAACGTCATGCTCCGCTCACGTGACTGTGGCTTTACGTAGCGTCTCCGCATCTTTTAGTCCCCGAAGCACTACATATTTATAGAACGATCCCTATCGGGCCAACATTTTGCGAGTAAATGAGAAAAAGCGATATTATTTCGAGACCCTTCTCGCTTTGGCTGATGATATGATTAGTTGCACGCTCTTACAATTAATTCAAATTCACTTCACGATCCAAACCGTTGCAAAAACTGCAAGGCATTAGATGTCTCAAATTGATGGTTTGGATCAAGAGTGTATTCCCACCGTGGGGGAAAAGGAAAAAAAGGATACCCCAAAAGAAGCAAAATAATCAACATGAATGTCACAATCATGGAATTGCTTGTTTAGGATCTTCCTAAAGTAGATTTAATATAGAATCGATGACATCATACCAATGATTTTAAAATAGTTAGGTGTAATGTACGTAGCAGCAGTCACAAGTTGCGAGGCTACCTGCTACCACTTGCAGGGGTGTTATGCAAATGATGACATGTTTAAGAAATGAAAAGAGAAACCTCGGAAGGAAAGAAGGCCTACGAGTTATAACTACGACTGTGTTTATTATAATCCGAAATAATCACCATGCCATGATATCTAATTAGCTTTTGCAGGTGGGCAGATCAGATCTAAATCGAAAGTTACAACGCAAACATGCCTGGAAGCCCAAAACTGCAGATATGTGATCATAGCATCCAAACCGTTCAAAATATTCCTCATCTGTTGGATAATAACCCCACTAAAAGCTATGCTGATCTGTATTTTTGGTTGGGACTTTTGTGGGGAGATTGGATAACCAATAATATGATTTTTAAATGGTTAATGTCTATTATTGCAAGGCTGGCGGCCTATTGAATATGGTAGGCATGGGGTGCTTTCCCTCGTCTATTGTTCTTCTAGGTATCTTTACGTGCTTTTGAGGAGATGCATTGAATATTTTCTTTTTTTTTTTCTTTTATTTTCCTGTGCAATCCCTGTTTGTTATTTGACAATGAAAGCATTGCGTCAAAGGTGCTGTTGGACCACATGGGGTTTGTACATCACAAAGGAAATTCATTGTAGCAAGTTGTTGGGATGAATACTTAGCGGAATATCTCTAGGTTATCTATATTTTACCAA